>JADRCD010206437.1:0-67202 GCA_019843815.1 Montemys delectorum
AGAAGGAGAAGGAGAAGGAGAAGGAGAAGGAGAAGGAGAAGGAGAAGAAGGAAAATAAGAAGAAAAGAGGAGAGTTAAGGAGAGGAGAGAAGAGAAGAGAAGGAAGGGATAGAAAAGAAAAAAAAGAATCCAGGCCCACACTCTGTGTGTTCAAAATACCTGTAAACTATATACACTCCAATCTCCATGCACTGGTGAGGCTGGTGAGCCCCACAGGTCACCACGCTTGCTCCTTCCTTCAGCCCTAAGATTTGGTGCTCACCATTAGCAAATGAAATCATCTCCCTCACAAACCACAGGACAATGCAGCAGCCCTACAAGTTCTTGATCTCTCAGATAGCCAGGAAGTCCTCTTCTTCCCTGCACCTCTCCGCCTAGAGGCAGGATCTGGTTTAAGGAGGGTCAGCATATCTGAACATTTCCATTAAAGCTTGTGGAATAAGCAGGAGGGGGCCTGGTGTAGTGATTTAACTCTGTCTTCTCAGTTTTCTGGAGTGGGAAACAGGACAGTCTGGTATTACAAGCCAACTTGTGTTAAGTGAGACCCAGGGTGATCCTTGGTCAGCCTAGTCTACGTAATGAGTTCCATGGCAGCCAAATCTATACAGTGAGACTCTACCTCAAACATTAACTTAAAAAGTGAGACCCTATCTGAAAACAAAACAAAAAGTAGATAGTCAAGACATCTCAGTGGATCACAATGATTGTGGCTAAGTCTGATAACATGAGTTCTATCACTGGGACACCCAAGGCAGAAGGAGAAAACCAACTACAAAATGCTGTCATCTGATCCCCATATATGTGGTAGTAGAGAAGCATAAACAGATAAATGTAATTTTTAATTTTTCCTTTTATTTCATTTAAGTATTTTGACCACAAATGAACATACGTGACCACAACTTTTGATTCCCCATAATTGGATTTACATATAGGTGTGATCTGCCACATAAGTGATGGGAATTGAGTCCAGGCCCTCTGCAAAAGCAGCAAGTGCTTTCAATTGGCAGAGCCATTTCTGTTACTCCCAAACCAATTTTAAAAGCCTTCTGACAGACACAGCCTATTACATATCCACCTACCCATCACACCTGTACCCACCAAGACCTCCTGATATAAGAGGGTTTCAGTATTTGCTAAATGAGAACACCTAGGTCAAAGAGCTAGTTGTGAGGAGGGAGATTGTAGAGCCCAAATGACCATAATAAAGCAAAACGCACCAAAAGGAAAAAGAGGAAGCTGTATGGGAGTCTCATGCAGACTGTTAGCAACCAGGCATCTTCACAGGCCTGCCCCACAGACCTAGTGACAATCAGACAAGTCATCACTAGCTGCCAAGATGTGACACACTTCTGTTGTTGTTAGGAGAACCATATCTTTCCTATGCACATGTTCTATATCACCTTATTAAAAGCCAGTACCTTTCATCTCCAGGCTCTTTCTCCTTCCATCTTCACTCAGAGGCAGCCTCTGAATACTCTCTCTCCTAATGAACCTCCCATGTGGGTCTGTTGCATGGTGTGACTTTGTGGTTTCCATCACTTATACAATAACTTAAGTATTCAGAAGGAAGTAGCCTTCACAGAATGATCACAAACTTTTCCATGTTCAAACTGCCCAGTCTACATAAATTAAATTGAATAAAAAAAGATCAAAGTACCTGAAAAGTTAATACACAGAATAACTTATTGCAACATATACAACAGGTATAGTTAGAGTATGTGGCAAGCACAAAGGATGATCTGCCTTGTAGGGAGGAGAGCTGGAGTTCAAGGTCATCTTCTGTCTCCTGGCAGTTCAAGGCCAGCCTGAGCTGTGTTATACTGTGTATCGGAATAAAATTTAATGTGTCCAGTAAGGAATGCTAAGGGTGGATAAATAATCTTCATCAACTTCAAATTGGTGTTTTCCAATACCAAAAATTCAGCCTTACAAAAACACATATAAGTAACAATACAAGGAATGAACAGTGTTTATCATATATTTATACTTGTGTGTGTGTATGTGTGTGTGTGTGTGTGCATGTGTCTATAAGTGTGTGTGTGTAATGACAATGGATGAAAAAGCTACGAATTTGAAAGGTAGTAAAGGTGCTTACAGAGGAGGGTTTGAAGGGTTTGAGAGAAGAAATGGAAGGGATAAATGATGTGATTATATTATAGTCAAAAATAAGAGAAACAAGTTCAGCATTAGGGCTATAGCACAGTGATAAGGCATTTGTACCAAGTACACAAAACACAGGTTCCGTCCTTAGCCACATGAAATAAATCAATAGAAATAATATCCAAAGATTAAACTTAATGAAAGTGGAGCATTAGAAAGGAATATAAATGATTGAATGCAAGGCAAGCAGGAAGAGGATTATGGAGGGAAAAAGACCAAGAGAAAGATAGGGACACAGGGGAGAAGGAAGATGGGACAATATGAAAACACCATAATGACAATTATGGATTTGTATTGTTTAGGTTTATTGTATTAAAACATGTTCTCACTGAACCACCAACTATAAAGCATACATAAATTGGACTAAGCTCCTCTCCCCAACATGTGTAGCAGTTGTGGGTGGGTCCCCCAACAACTGGAGTGGGGGTTGTCTGTCCCTGACTGTATTGCTCACCTATTGGTATAAATGGGATAACTTGACTGATCTCAGTGGGATGTGGGTCTTATTGCAGCCAGTTTCGCATGGAGATCTCTGGCCCAGCTTGGTGGGGGAGCTCTTGTGCAGAGAATAGAGTAAGCACAGAGAGGGCATCTCTGCCCTGTCTTTCAAGATATTCTGTTTCTCCACACTGCCCTGTACTGAGTCAGGTCGGGCTGGGCCAATAGGCCCACTAGCCAGTGAGGAGTGCAGCACAGCTTCAGGCCATGTTTTGGGAGAGAAGATCTCTTCCTGAGTGTTAACTGCTCTAAGAAGAGAAGGCTCAGACCATGGAGTAGATCTTTCACATGCTTTACTTCCCTGGATACCATACATATATATAGTTTTGGGGGGTCATTCAGATTTTGGCAGCAGTTATCTCTCATTGGTTTGGGCTGAGAAATTTTATGTGAATGTAAGAGGGCTTGACCAATATTACACACCTCTCCTGCTGGGGTCGTTGTGGGTGGGTTGGGCTGAAATCTGAGCCATTGGTCTCAGGAACAAATCACTGAATGCCTACTGTCCCTTCTGGGCAGATGCTCAATGGGTCTCAGGGGTTCCAAGGTGGCTGTTCTCCTGGACTCCAGCTGTCAGAATTGCCCATTGTCCCACAGTGGGAGAAGGTGTGCCTTGTCCTGCAATGACTTAATGTTCCAGTGTGGGTTGGTGGGGGCAAGATGAGGGGTGACTCTCCCTTCTTGGAAAGGGAGGGATTGTGTGACTGTGGACTGGGAGGAGAACAGGGGTTGGGAGAGTTGTGATCAGGATGTAAAGTTAATATATATATAATAATAATATATATATATATATATATATATATATATATATATATATATATATAAATGGAAAAAAATAAAACAGGCTCTCACTGTGTAGTCATGTCTGGCCTGAGGCAAACTGTGTAGACCAGACTAGCATTGAATGCAGAGATCCATGTGGTCTTCCAGAATATTAGGATTAATCATATGAGACCACTCCTAGCCTGGAAGCCTCCTCTGTGAGAACTGGTTCTCATAGTTGTGAAAAATGTTGACACACACCTTTAATCCCAGTTCTGGAAAGGCAAATGAAATACTTCAATGCTACCTGGTCTTCAGGGCTATACATAGAAAAACCCTCTCTCAAAAAACTCTTAAAAGGTACTATTCAATCTGCCAAGGGAGAAAAGCATTCACCAATCTTATCCAGCTGTGAAGCTTACTGAACTCACCAATGATCAGCTGTTAGGTGACAACAATTCCCTCCCTCTTGGAGATAAGGTCAGGACAGAGGATATTAAAGGGGAGATGAGACAATAGGATTTTTACAGGGTATTAATAAGGGAAGAAACAGGAGTGATGGCACAGGACTAATCCCAGCACACAAGAAAGAATTCTGTAAGTTTGAGGCAAGCCTGGTTTACATGTCAAGTTCCAGATCAGACAAAGTTATATAGTAAGACTTTGTCCCACATCCCCCTCAAAACACACACACACACACACACACACACACACAGACACACACACACACACACACACACACACACACACACATAAAGAGGAGGTGGATGAAACCACAGGATGTTTGAAGAAGTAGAAACTCTAAAACCTATAAAGAAAAATTCCCAGGAAATAAACATCTCAATAGCTCTCAAATCACTAAAACTGACTAGATTTATGAGATCTCCCAATCACCAAAGATATATAAATAAAGACTGCTCAGACACCCTCAGGCCAGCCAAACTACTGGGAGGAAGCTCAAATCACCTGAGCCACCAAGAAGACATTCTCTGACCTGTCAAGGACTGCCTGTAGGTTGGGCAGTGCAGACCAGGTTTCCAGCTTTCATGAGCAATCATTCTTGCTGGCACAGGCTTTAGTGGCATAAATCATATTTTAATTTTGAGTGATTACTTTGTAAGAACCCTCACCCATATACTTATGAATAACCTCAATAGAACACATTCTTCATCTAGTTGTACTTTGGTGATACTTGAACTTTGGTCTTCTCTCCCTACCTGGAATGAGGAGACATTAGTTCACATCTCCCCAGGAACAGTGTCACTATTTCACAGCAAGAATCTGAGGGTAAAATAGTGACTCCATAAAACTGAGGAATAAAAAACAGCCATCTCATTGGATTTAAGGCCTGGGAAATAGGAGGAAATTGATGCCTGATATTGTAAGCCAAGCCATTAACTCATTGCTGGTAAGGTCATGGACCTTAGGAGAACCTATTGCTGCCACATTCCTAAACTAGGACAGTTACAAACTGCATTGTAGTTCCTTCTCTCTACTAAGTGTAGCTCTCATCCTCAAATATTACTTCAAGAAAGTGAGACCACTAGAGGAAACCACAACCATTCCAAATGCAGAGGACAAGTGATCAATTTGGCATCCAGTCACAATTGACTATCTACAACACAGTTCCTCCACCTAGTCTCAGGAAACACTGCAGACACAGACCATAGCACAAAGTCAAAAGTGCTCAAAATGCAGAGAATAACCAACCATGGGGTACCCAGTTCAACATGTATATAATGCATATATAAAACAAAGGTCCTCAATAGAGGACTTAGAGAAAGGAATGAAGGAAGTGAAGGGGTTGGCAACCCCATAGAAAGAGCAAAAATATCAACCAACCAGACTCCCAGGAGCTCCCAGGGACTACACCACCAACCAAAGAGTACATATGGAGGGATCCATGGCTCCAGTTGCATGAGTAGCAGAGGAGTAGGGAGTGAGTGGGTAGGCTGGGGAGCACCCTTATAGAAGCAGGGGGATAGGAGAGGGGTTTTCTGAAGGGGAAACTGGGAAAGGCAAAGAAAATATCCAAGAAAAGAGAGAAAACTCAAAAAAACCCCAAAGAATCAAGTTTAACTACATATGTCTTTAATTAATAAAATTTACAAAAGTAAAATATATAATAAATGAGAGGAGTCAAAGGGTTCCCAGAAATAACCTCATGATAAGTAGAGTTGGGCAAATTCAGGACAACAGATTTGGTAAACAACACAGTATCTAGGGGAATGTCAAATCTGTAGAGGCCTTGAACACAGAACTAGTCCTGGGATGCAAGTATTTTAATCTAGGTGGATCTTCAAAGCTGCTACTTTTGAGGGAACTTGCTGGCCCTATGAAGGTGGCAGAGTACTAGAGCTTTGGCTAGGGCTGAGTCTTATCTCTGGAGCTGAGTCTGATGTGTCTTCAACTGCTACAGATTGAATTGGATTCATGGCTTTTGTTAATGGAAATGGGCCAGTGGTTGCTGTAGTCTGGGTATGGGCAGCCAGCACCACACCCAGAATGTTCCCCAGGCATGATCAAGACTGAAGAAGGGATGGAAAGATACCAGAGGAGCGTGGAGGAAGAAGGGAGCCAACATCTGCTAGGCTTGGGGACAAAGGATCACCAGTGGCCCCAACATTAATGGGTGCTTGATCTCCTGTGCTGGTTCGGTGAGTGTTGGTTCTCCAATCTTTATTCCCAGTATTTACATGTTCTTGAGGATGCTACCAAAAGTATCTAGACCTCCTATTCTTAAACCATATCTGTAGAATCAAACAAAGAATAAATACAGAGGATAGGGAAGGCCCCATTCCCCACTAGTCCAGGTCCTAGATCTGAAGCTGCTACATGGAAAGTCAAGGTCTTTGTTTCCCTCTCTATTTGAGCTCCCATTGATGCACCACAGGGCCTTGAAGGCCCAGTAGGAGGGAGGAAATCTATATAGGCTGGACATGAACCCATGGAGACAATGGACATTTCTTACCTACGAAATCAGAGGATTCAAAGGAAACCCTGATCTTTAGAAAACTGGAAGCCCCAAGGGGCACCAGTATAGTTCTAGGTTGTCCAGGAGTTTCTAAGAGGTTCAAGAGGTATGCAGTGTCTAATCTTTGGTCTATGACAGTGAAATCCCCAGCTATCTTTCTGTAACCAGCAACCAAGCAGCCCCTAACAATAAATAAATACCAGGAATGATGAAAGTCTTGGGGTAGTGGTTCAGGTCGCTAACAGTAGAATGGCTATACAGATGAGATTGTAGGGGGACAAGAGAGGGGACAGACCTGGGATATAGTATTCTATCACACAAATATTGTGTGCCAGCTCTTGGCATTGTTCTGGGGAAGGATACTTGGACTTTTCAAAGAAGAATTTTTCCAGCTTTCTCTTTTGTTCTGGGATATACCTGATGCACTCTCTCTGCTCCCTGATAGAAGCCTTGCAGGGAACATGTGGCCTTAGAAGGACCTGAGGAGCCACAGGTGGAGCTGAGGGACAGGGGTAAACCTGAAAGTCTAGGTTCACTGTAGACCCTGGAGACATTTGTAGACCATCAAGTAATGGGAGGATTTGTGGTCTTTGGCTATAATGAGGCATTAGGGGACCTGGATCCAATGGGAGACCTTCAGGTAATAGAGGGGTTTGGGGCATTTGGTGACAAGGTGGCACTAGCAAGGTTGGAAGCATTTGGAGATCTGGGGATAATGGAGGTCTAGAGATCCAATGTATAGGTAGAATTGGAGGAGCATTCTGCTTTGGAAAGCCTAGGAGAAAATATAAAAGAGTTCAAAGAGATCCCACAGTCCTCAGTAGCAGTCCCTAAAGCTTTCTGATCAATTATACATGATATACTATGGAGAGGGTTCAGGGCTATCTTGCTGGAGAGGCAGGAGTACAAAGTACAGAAGCTTAGCCTAAGAACCAGCATCCTGGCAGCTACCCTGACTTCTACCTGCCTGCAAGTCCCAGCACACATCTTGCCCTCAGGATTGTCATTTTAAAAAAGTAAACCCATGGGCCTGGAGAGATGGCTCAGTGTTTAAGAGCACTGACTGCTCTTCCAAAGGTTCTTAGTTCAAATCCCAGCAACCATATGGTGGCTCACAACCATCTGTAATGAGATGATGCCCTCTTCTGGAGTGTCTGAAGACTTCTACAGTGTATTTACATGTAATAAATAAATAAATCTTAAAAAAGCAAACCCTCAAACAACTCCTGCATTAATACAAGACCTTCAGCACAGAGAGACTAGAGCAGTGGAAGCACCTCACTCAAGATCTGTCATGCAGCTTGTGCAAGCCTGCTCTTCCTCACTCAGCTTCTGTCCTGTGGGGCAGTGGGCTGTTCTGACAGCTGGGGTCCAGTAGAGCAGCCACCAGAGAACCCCAGAGACCCACTGAGCAAAGTAAATTTGTTCACAAGGGACAGTAGGCGTTTGGTGATAGCTCCTGAGACAATGGCTCATATTTCAGCGTAAACCCCTAACAATGGCCCCAGCAGGAGAGTTGTGTAATATTGGTCAAGCCCTCTTACATGCAAATAAAAATTCTCAGCCTGTTACAGTGGCATATGGTGTATTTTTCAGAGTTTTCAATGTATCAATCAAAATATTTGAATTAAACAGCCTCAATTATGCTAAAATATTTTTTAAACAAAATGTTAGAATCTCCAGTAGTATTTTTAAGTTTTTTTTTCTGGTTTTTTTGTTTGTTTTTTTTTATTAGATATCTTCTTTATTTAAATGGTGTATGATATCTCCTTTCCCAGTTTCCCCTCCAAAACAAACAAACAAACAAACAAACAAAAATCCCAAACCCAAACCAAAAAAAAACAACAAGAACAAAACCCTGTACCCTTCCCCCTCCCCCTGAATCAATAAAAAAAAATATATTAAAGTTAAAAAAAGAAAGACAAATATTACATGTTTTCTTTCCTTTGTAGGATACAGATTTAAAATGCATACCCATGTATATGTGTATATATGGTCTGAATGTTAAAAAAGGAGAAAGTATCTAGGGAGAAATGGGGGAATGAAGAACCTATAACCCCGTCCAAAAAAAAAAAAAAAAAAAATTCTCAGCCCAAACCAATGAGAGACAACTGCTGTCGAAATCTGAATGACCCCCAAAACTATATATTTATATCGTATCCAGGGAAGTAAAATCACGTGAAAGATCTACTACATGGTTTGAGCCTTTTGTTCTTAGAGCTGTAAAACTTGGGAAGACATTTGCTCTCCCAAAATGGGTCCTGAAGCTGTGCTGCACTCCTCACTGGCTAGTCGGCCTGATGGCCCAGCCTGACCTGACTCAGTACAGGGCAACTCGGAGAAACAGTGTGGCCTATAAGACATGCCAGAGACTGCCCTGCCCATGCTTGCTCGATTCCCTTCACAAGGGCTCCTTAACCAAGCCTGGCCAGAGATCTCCATGGGAAACCTTCAACAATAAGACCCACTCCTTCCTCCCTAAGCAAAGGATAAACTGCCCTCTACCACCTATACTATCCATTCAGCTTCCCTAGTACAACTCACCTGGAAAATCAGCAGGCTCCTGCATCTTGTTCTGTTCTGATGTTTGGGAATTTTGATCCCAGGACATGGACTTAAATCACCTCTGATTAACTGGTCCCTCCCTTCCAACCCATTCCAAAGCTTTCTTGGCCTGTTGTGCTTGCAACACTAGGCTTTCTCTATATAGCCCTCACATACAACTTTTCAGACACACTTTCTCAAGGTGTGACCTTGATGACTGCACTTTTGTTTCCTATTTTTGACACCGAGTCCCTCAAACTCCAGGATTCCCTTGACTTCCCTATACAATCAGGCTGTTTGCAAACTCCCAGAGACCTGCTTGACTGTGCCTTCCTCCAAAGAACTGAGGTGCAAGCAACCACTCCCATCAGTTCATCTATTCTATTTGAGCAGCTTCTGAATGGTGCTTTGTGCTGGGAACTTGGAAACTGACACCATCTTGTCTCTGCCTTCCAAGAACTCCATCTCTGTTCCCCATCGCATGATATGCACTTACATTTAGCCTTCTGAATGTTCCTCTTCATCATTTTCTAATTCTTGTGGCCCACTACACTCAAAACAGGGCCCTAAGTTGATGACCAGCCTGTTCTAGCGTGAGTTCTAGGAAAGCAGGGGACACCTGTAGAAATCATATATTGAATTCTAATAATAAACTAAATTAAAATATTAAAAAATAATCCTGTGTACTACTTCATTTCTGTGGGTAACCATCCTCTCTACTTGTACCTTCCAGTAATTTTTTGTTTTGTTTATATTTTACTTATTTATTTTACATCCCTCTCATTGTTCCCCTCCCAGTCAGCCTTCCCATAATTCTTCCATCCATCCCCATAGTCTTCTCCTCTAAGTGGGTGGGAGCCCAATGATTATTTCACCAGCCTAGTAATCAAGTTTTTGTAAAGATAGACACATCCTCTCTCACTGAAGCCAGACAAGGCAGCCTAGTTCGAAAAACATAACAAACCCAGAGGCAACAGCTTTTGAGATACCTGTGCTCCAGTAGTTCATGGGACCCACATGAAGACTAAGCTATATTTTGTCTACACATGTGTAGAGAGGCCTAGTTGGGTCCCATGTATGCTCTTTGATTGGTGGTTCAGTCACTGAGAGCACCAAGGATTCAGGTTAGTTGACTCTGTTGGTCTTCCTGTGGAGTTTCTATCTCCTTAGGAGCCTCAATTCTTCCTCTTAGTCTTCCATAACAGTCCCCAAGCTCCATCCACAATTGTCTGTGGGTGTCTGAATCTATCTGAGTCAGCTGATATGTGGAGCCTCTCAGAGGGCAGCTATATTAGACCCCTGTCTTCAAGCATAAGAGAATATCATTAACAGTTTCTGGGAATGGTGCTTGCCCATGTGATGGTATTTAAGCTTGACTGGTTATTGGTTAAACATTCCATCAGTTTCTGCTCCATCCTCCATCCCTGCATTTCTTGTAGACAGGTTAAATTTGGGATTGAAAGTTTTGTGGGTAGGTTGTTGTCCCTATTCCTTCAGTGGGGTTACTGCATGGTTACAGGAAGTTGCCTCCTCAGATTCCATATCCCAAGTCCTTTGAGTCACAACTAAGGACACCCTACTGAGTCTTGGACACCTCCCTTAACCCAGGTCTCTGTCTCTTTCTGGGGTTTGCTCCCTACCTCCATCAGTTGCAGATTTCCATTCATTCTCATGGTTGATGTTTCATCCAGTCCATCTCCATATCTGATCCTGAAACTCTGCATTCCACTAACCACCCATTCCCCTGCCCAGTTTCCTCCTTTCATTTACCTCTTATGACTCCTATGTTATCCTTTCTAAGTGAGATTCAAGCATTCTTGCTTGTGCTTCCCTTCTTGTTTAGCTTATTTTGGTTTATGGAGTGTAACAAGGGCATCCAGTATTTTATGGCTAATATCCACTAATAAGTGAGTCCCATGTCCTTTTGGGACTGAGTTACCTCACTCAGGCTAATATTCACAGGATCCATCCATTTACCTACAAAATTCATGATACCTTTGTTTTTAATAGGTAAATAGTATTGCATTGTGTAGATTTACCACATTTTCTCTATCCATTATTTATTTGAGAGACATCTAAGTTTTTCCGGTTTCTGGCTATTACAAATAAAGCTGCTATGAACACAGATGAGTAAGTGTCTTTATGGGATGTTAGACCACATTTTGGATTATGTCCAGGAATGGTGTAGCTGGGTCTTGAGGTAGAACCATTCTTACTTTTTCTGAGAAACTTTCTAATTGATTTCCAAAGTATTTGTGTAAGTTTTCACTCCCACTTATAAGGGAGGAGTGTTCCTCTTGCTCTACATCCTTGACAGCATGTGCTATCACTTGAGGTTTTATCTTAGCCATTCTGACAGGTATAAGATGGAATCTCAGAGTTGTTTGATTCCCATTTCCCTGTTGACTAAGGACTTTAAGCATTTCTTTACATATTTCTCAACCATTTTAGATTCCTCTGTTGAGAATTCTGTTTAGCTCTATGCCTCATTTTTAGTTGGGTTATTCAGGTTGTTGGAAATTAACTTCTTGAGTTTCTTATAAATTTTGAATATTAGGCCTGTGTCAGATATAGAGTTGGTGAAGATCATTTTCCAATATGTAGTCTGCCATTTTTGTCCTATTGATAGTGTCCTTTGCCTTATAGAAGCTTTGCAGTTTCATGAGGTCCCAGTTGTCAATTGCTGATCTTAAAGCCTGAGCCATTGGTTTTCTCTTCTGGAAAATGTTTCCTGTATCAATGAGTTCAAGGGTATTTCTCATTTTCTCTTCTATGAGATTTAGTGTATCTGGTTTTATTTTGAGGTCCTTGATCCACTTAGACTTGAGTTTTGTGCAGGGTGATAAACATGGATATATTTTCATTTGTCTACACATAGACATCCAGTTATACCAGCACCATGTGTTCAATATGCTTTTTTCCCCATTGTATGGTTTTGGTTTCTTTACTAAAAATCATGTGTCTATAGATGTGTGGGTTTATTTCTGTGTGTTTATTTCAATTGTATTGATTAAACTTTCTGTTTTGGGGTCAATAGCATCCAGTTTGTATTACTACTGCTCTGTAGTACAGGTTGAGATCAGTGATAATTACTCCCAAAGTTCTTTTATTGTTCAGGATTGTTTTAACTACCTTGTTTTTTTTTGTTGTTTGTTTGTTTATTTGTTTGTTTGTTTTCCATATGAAGCTGGGAATTGTGCTTTCAATTCTATAAAAATTGTGTTGGAATTTTGATGGGAATTGCATTTAATCTCTAGTTTGCTTTTGGTAAGTTGGCCATTTGCACTATGTTAATCCTGCCTATCCATGAGCGCAGGAGTTCTTTCCATTCTTTGAGGTCTTCAGTTTTTTTCTTCATGGACTTGAAGTTCTTGTTATAGAGATCTTTTACTTGCTTGCTCAGAGTATACAAAGATATCTTATGTTATTCATGGCTTTTGTAAGTGGGGTTGTTTCCCTTATTTTTTCCTTGGCCAGTGTGTACAAAGGAGGGTTACTCATTTCTTTTATTTAATTTTGTCTCCAGCCACATTGCGGAAGGTATTTATCAGCTGTAGGAGTTCTCTGGTAGAACTGTATGGGTTGCTCATGTATACTACCCTATCATCTAGAAATAGATGTACTTTGACTCTTCTTTTCTGGTTGGTATCCCCTTGATCTTCGTTAGTTGTCATACTGCACTGCCTAGATCTTCGAGTACTAATTTTTTCAAGGTAAGCAATTTTTATTATTTTTTAATTTATTTACATTTCAAGCGTTTTCCCCTTACCCATTTCCCCCCTCCTGGAAACCCCTCCTGCACTCCCCTCTCCCACTGCTTCTATGAGGGTGTTCCTCCACTCACCCACTTACTCCTCCCTCCTTGCCCTCCATCCCCCAACACTGGAGCATCTATCGAGCTTTCATTGAAGCAAGGACCTCTCCTTCTAACCCTTGAGTACTATATTGAAGAGACAGGGAGAGAGTGGGTAGCATTGTCTTGTTCCTGAGTTCAGTGGAATTGATTAAAGTTTCTCTACATTTAGCTTGATGTTGGCTATTGGCTTGATATATATTGCTTTGATTATGTTTAGGCATCTACTTTGTGTCTCTGATATCTCTAATACTTGTAACATGAGTGGGTTTTGGATTTTTTCAAAGTTATGTCAACTTCCAATTAAATGATTGTGTATTTTTTTCTTTCAGTTTCTTTATATGGTGGAGTACATTGCTGGATAATTGTATGTTGAACAACACCTTCATCCCTGGGATAAAGCTTACTTGTTCATGATGGATGATGCTTTTGATGTGTTCCTGTATTTGGTTTGCAAATATTCTATTGAGTATTTTTGGATCAATGTTCATAAGAGAAATTGGTATGATGTTCTCTTTCTTTGTTGGGCCTTTGTGTGGTTTAGGTATCAAAATGACTGTGAAATCAGAGACTGAGTTTGTTGGTGTTCTTTCTCTTTTGTTGAATAGTTTGGGGAGTATTAGTATTAGCTCTTCTTTCAATGTATAGTAGAATGTGGTACTAAAAACCAACTGATCCTGGGCTATTGTTTAGGTTGGTTGAAATTTAATGATGGCTTCTATTTCTTTCTGGCTTATAAGGCTTTTTAAATACTTTCCATGATCTTAATTTAATTTTGGTAAGTTGATAGTATCTGTCTAGAAAACTGTCCATTTCTTTAAGAGTTTTCAATTTTGTGGAGTACAGGTTTTGATGTAAGATGTAATGATTATTTGTATTTTTCTTTTATTTATGTAGAATATCAATGGGCTTTTATTTTACTTTTATTTTCTTTTTTATTAGATATTTTCTTTATTTACATTTTAACTACAGTTCCAGGGAATTCAGTGATCTATCCTGGCCTCTATAGGCATCAGGTATACATGAGGTACACAGACATTTGTGCAAACACTTATATACATAAAAGTAAAAGAAATGAAAATTTAAATTGCACTTCTTTGTTAAGGAATGCAATTAGTATTTTAGCTGCATTGTGTCTGTAGATTTCCTTTGGTAATTTACTCATTTTCATAATATTGATTTTGCCAATCTTTCAATGGTATATGGAGGTGTGTTCCAGTTTTTTATTATTTTTAGGTGTTTTTTAAAAATGGTGTCTTCCAAAGAAGCTGAACAAGAAGGAAGACCCAAGTGAGGAAGTTTGAATCTTACTTAGAAGGTGAAATGAGATAGTCATGGAGGTAGATGGATGGAAGGAACTGGGTAGAGAAGGGTTGGGGAGGTGAATGTGAGTCTCAGGATCAGGTGTGAGGAGCAACAGGAGAGATGGTCAGTTTTCCATGAAAATGAATGGAAATAAACAACTGACAGGGGTGGGGAGGTGGGGAGCATCTGTAGAACATGCTAGAGATATGGGAGTGGGGAGGTATTCAAGCTATGACTCACAGCATTGGAGATATGGAACCTGAAGTGGTCACCTCCTGTAGACACGTAGGAACCCTAATGGACCATAGATATAACAATCCACTCACAAAGCTTTTGGCTCAAAATATATCCTGTCTACTGGAAATGCAGGCAGGGAGGATGGAGGAGAGTCCCAGGGAATAGAACCATATTTGTCACCCGGCACGAAGCTGAAATCCAATTGTATCAAGTAACTGAACATAAAACCAGATACACTGAATCTAATGCAAGAGAAAGTAGGAAAGAGCATCAAACTCTGTTATGCAGGGAAATTTCTTAAAAAGAACACCAATGTCTCAGGACCTAAAATCAAGAATTGGTAAATGAAACCTCATGAAACTAAAAAGCTCTGCAAGACAAAGGACATATTCAACAGGACAAATACGCAAACTACAGATTGGGAAATAATCTTCACTAACCCCACAGCAAATACAGGGCTTATATCCAAAATATACAAAGAACTCAAGACGATAAACTCAAAAAAAAGTAACCCAATCAAAAATGGGGTGGAGAGCTAAACAGAGAATTTACAACAGAGGAATATCAAATGGCTTTTAAAAACTTAAGGAAATGCTCAAAGTCTTAGTGATCAGAGAAATGCAATCTAAATGATGGTGAGATTCCTCCCTATACAAATCAAATGGATAAGATAAAAAAATTCAGGTGACAACACATGTTGGAGAGGATGTGTAGAAAGAAGAATGTTTCTCTATTGTGGGAGGGATTAGAATGTGGTACAACCATCTGCAAATCAACCTGGTGTCTCCTCAGAATATTGGAAATAAATCTGACTGAAGACCCAGCAACCCAGCTATACCACACTTAGGCATATACCCAAAAGATGCCCCACCATGCCTCAAGAGCATGTGCTCCACTATGTTCACAGCAGCCTTATTGTGACAACAAGAAGATGAAAACAATCCAGATGTTCCACAACAGGAGAATGATACAGAAATTGTGGTTCATTTTCACAATGGGATACTATTCAGCTATTAAGAATGAGGACATCATGAGTTTTGCAGGCAAATGGATAGAACTAGAAAATATCATCCTAAGGTAAGTAACTCAGACTCAAAGAACATGCACAGGCATACTCACTAATAAATGGATATTAGCCAAAAAAATACAAAATATCCAGGATATAATCCACAGAACTCATGAAGGTTAACAAGTCAAAGGGCCTAGGTGAGCATACTTCAATTGTAGTTGAGAGGGAGAAGAAAACAATAATGAGGGCAGAGGGAGGGAGGGACCTGTGTGGGAGAGGTGAGGGGGTGGGAAAGGGGAACATAATCAGGTATTGAGGGAGGAAATAGGAGAGAAGCCATGAGGGCCAGCACAAGGAATAGAACTATGAACCTTGAGGGTGGGAGGTACAGGGGACCCTTTAGAATGTAACTATGACTGGGGAGGTGATAGATTCTTGGGACTCAAAAGGAGGGATCTTAGATGAACCGCCTAACACTGGGGAGATAAAATTTGTAGAGTCCACCTGGGATGGGCTTGCCATTCCACACTCTAGAACTTTGGCCCAGTATTGTTCTTTTCTGAAAGAATTGCAGGGACAAAAATGGAGAAGATACTGAAGTAAAGGAGGTCCAGTAACTGGCCCAACTTGGGATCCTTCTCAAGGGGAAGATCCAAGGCCTGATACTATTAATAATGCTGTGGTGTCCTTACAGACAGGAGCCTAGCATGGCTGTCTTCCAAGAGGACCAACAAGCAGCTGACTGAGACAGATGTAGATATTTAACCCACGAAAAGACTGAAGTTGACAATCCCTGTGGTTGAATTAGGGAAAGGCTGGAAGAAGGTGAGGAGGTGGGCAACCTAATACTAAGACCAGCAATCTCAACAAACCCAGCCCCTGTGATGTCTAAGCCATAAGCCACCAAACCACTCAGCATATGTCATTCCTAAGGCAAAGAGTCCTGGGCTGAGGCCCCACTGAGGCTCTCTCTCTCTCTCTCTCTCTCTCTCTCTCTCTCTCTCTCTCTCTCCTGGGAAGCAGAGGGCCTGCTGCTGAGGCCTGGATCTCTTGCTCTCCCCTGGGGATGACTTGTTGCTGCATGGTGCATTACTTAAAAAGTAGGCAGTGTATAACTGAGTTATTTCATTTTAGGAAGGAGAAAATATATTGGCTAAGTAAAGGGAAGGAAAGGAGAGGAAGAAGACAGAGAGAGAAAGGAGAGGAGGAAAGCAAGAGAAGAGAACAAAGAGCAGAGAGGAGAGAGAGTGCCATGGATTGCGTTTTATTGCGGGGAGCCCTTGTTCTGTGGGGTGATGAAAGTTCTGGTCAGGTGGGCAAGAGATTCGGAGATGACAGACAGACATGACACAAGAAGTGTGTTATCTGAATGTGTTTTCACAAAATAAGAATCAGGCTTATATAGTATACAGAGAACAGGGCAAATGTCAGAGATCACATAGGCAGGTAGCAGTCACATCAAAGACAGTAGATCAAATAGCCAGGTGTAAATGATTCCTTAGTACTCTTCTCCACTGGGCTACCTTGGCAGCCCTAAGCAAATACCCAACTATCTAATTCTTCTTGGTTGTCAGAAGTATGCACCAGGGGGTCTCCTTCTAGCTAACCTCTCTTGAATAATACATTACTTAGGCCTTGGGAGAGATTTCTGGGAGCATTTGTGACAGACTACCAATTTGCCAGGGTAGCCTACCAACTTCTCTCTAATATGTGAAATAGTTTGCCATTTGTTGACAGTAAACTTTAATGCCTGGTCTTTTTCCCTCTCTGGAGACAATCTGTCTGAATAGGTAACATCCTTGAGAAATTCCAAGCAGAGAATCAGCTCAGCACTGATTAGGATTAGTTGGAACATTGTTGGTGCCAGGAAACATTGTTCAATTTATTTTGACTATAACAAAATCTTTCTTTCTTTCTTTCTTTCTTTCTTTCTTTCTTTCTTTCTTTCTTTCTTTCTTTCTTGCATTCATTTAAGAAATGGTGTCTGTATTAAGATGTTCTATCCATAAAGTCATTCGCCAACTGTATCAATGAGCAATGGTTCTGCATGGAAGGTGGTAAGGACATTAGGTGAGGATAAGAATCTGGTTCATTGGCTGTGATGATTTTGAATAGCATTCATCTCAGAGAAAGAGTAACTTATATAGTCTTCTTCTTCAAACTAGATACAAGAGTTAGAAATGTCAAGCAAAGCATTCAGTCTCACTCTTTGTTATTCTCTTTCCTACAAGCCACCTCCCTAGTTAATTGTCTATGTCTCCCTTGGGTATATAAATACTTTTGAAATATATAAGCTGTTCTGGAAACCATAGTGTAGTGTAAAAACATGAAATAAACAATACTAATAGAGAGGCTGAGATAGGAGAAGCAAGATTTCAAGACCCTTACATTGCACACAGCAAAACACTGTCACAAACAAGCTGAAAGTATATATAGATTGTACAATATTGGATCTATTTCTCCAATTACCAAATTAGAGAGACCATTGGATGACAATCAACAAATTTCAAATTCTTCATATTTTTGGATTTCAGTCGCTTAGGATATGTTGGTAACATTAATTTTCATATTAAGATATTAAGAAAAGGTAATTGTCACTTCCTGTTGTTTTTGTTGTATGAGGTGGAACTAGATTTGTGTGGATTTGTTGAAAGATTACTTTCTTGCTTCTTCTAGGCTGTAGTTTTGCTCCTTATGTTGATGTTTTCAATCTATTATCCTTTGTAGAGCTGGATTTGTGGAAAGATATTGTGTAAATTTTGTTTTGTCATAGAATATCTTGTATTTTTCCATCTATGGTAATTGAGAGTTTTGCTGGGTATAGTAACCTGGTCTGGCATTTGTGTTCTTGTAGGGTCTGCATGACATCTGTCCAGGATCTTCTAGCTTTGATAGTCTCTGGTGGGAAGTTTGCCGTAATTCTGATAGGCCTGTTGTTATATTTTACTTGCCATTTTCCCTTACTGCTTTTAAAATTCTTTCTTTGGTTAATGCCTTTGATGGTTTAATTATTATGTGACTGGAGGAATTTCTTTTCTGGTCTAGTCTATTTGGAGTTCTGTAGGCTTCTTGGATGTTCATGGACATCTATTTCTTTAAGTAAGGGAAGTTTTCTTCTACTATTCTGTTGAAGATAGTTACTGGCCCATTACATTGGGAGTCTTCACTCTCTTCTATCCCTATTATCCTTAGGTTTGGTCTTCTCAATGCATCCTGTATTTCCTGGATGTTTTGGGTTAGGAGCTTTTTGCTTTTTGCATTTTCTTTGACTGTTGTGTCAATGTTTTCTATGGTGTCTTCTGCCCCTGAGATTCTCTCTTCTTTATCTTATATTCTGTTGGTGATGCTTGCATCTATGACTCCTGATTTCTTTCCTAGGTTTTGTATCTTCAGGGTTTTCTCTCTTTCTGATTTCTTTATTGTTTCTATTTCCATTTTAAGATTCTGGATGGTTTTGCTCATTTCCTTCACCTGTTTGATTGTGATTTCCTGTAGTTCTTTAAGTGATTTTTGTGTTTCTTCTTTAAGAGCTTCTAGCTCTTTACCTGTGTTCTCCTGTATTTCTTTGAGGGTATTATTTATTTGTTTCTTAAGGTCCTGTATCATCACCATAATAAGTGATTTTATATCTGAATCTTGCATTTTCGGTGTGATTGTGTGTACAGGACTGGCTATGGTGGAAGAATTGTGTTCTGATGATGCCAAGTGACCTTGGTTTGTGTTGTTTATTTTCTTAGGCTTGCCCCTTGCCATCTGGTTATCTCTAGGGCTACCTGCCCTTGCTAATTCTGACTGGAGTCAGTCCTTCCTGTGATCCTGGTTGTATCAGAACTCCTCAGACTCATGCAGTCTCTGTGACCCTGTGATTTTGGGATCCTGTGACCTTGGGTTTATTATAGCACCTGGGAGTGCAGCAGCTTCCTCTGGGGGTTTTGGAACTGGCTGTAGAGCTTGGGCCCAAGGTCTGCTCAGGACACCAACCCAGAGAGACTGGAAAGAACCCAAGCCACTCTGCTGGTAGGGTTCCTGTTGCCTGGTCCGGCAGGTACCAGTTACTCCCGGTGTTGGGACAGATGTTGGGTCCCCCTCACCTCTGATCCTGAGAGTTTCAGAGTGCCTGGGAGTGGAGCTTCCTCTGGGTGTTGTGGGACTGGCTGCAGAGCTTATGTTCAAGGTCTGCTCAGGACACCAGCCCAGAGAGACCGGAAGTAACCGGAGCCACTCAGCTGGCAGAGTTCCTGTGTGCCTGGTCCGGCAGCTCCCAGTTACTCCCAGTGTTGGGACAGATGTTAGGTCCCCCTCACTTCTGATCCTGAGAGTTTCAGAGAGCCTGGGAGTAGAGCTTCCTCTGGGTGTTGTGGGACTGGCTGCTGCCAAAACAATTCTTAAAAATAAAAAGAAGGCTGGGGAAATCACCATCCCTAACCTTATGAGCTGCAGTGACAAAAACTGCATGGTATTGGTACAGAGACAGACATGTTGATCAATGGAATAGAATTGAAGACCCAGAAATGAAACCATATACTTACTGACACTTAATTTTTGACCAAGATCCCAAAAGTATACAATGGAAAAAAGAAAGCATCTTTAGTTATTGGTGCTAGTCTAACTGGTATATATGTAGAAAAATAAAATTAGACCCCTATTTTTTATCTTGCATAAAGCTCAAGTCCAAATGGATCAAGGATCTCAACATAAAATCAGATACACTGAATCTAATAGAAAAGAATGTGGTAAATAACCTCGAATTCATTTGCACAGGGGCAAATTTCTTAAACTGAACTCCAATGGCTCATGCTGTAAGATTAAGAATTGATCAATGGGACTTCATGAAACTAGAAAGCTTCTGTAAGGCAAAGGACATAGTCAATAAGACAAATCAGCAACCCACAGATTAGGAAAATTTTTTTTCTAACCCCACATCTGATAAGGGCTAATATCCAAACTATCTAAAGAACTCAAGATGCTCAGAATAGATTTTATTGTGCAGAAAAATTATAGAATTCTTCCAAAGAGTTAGCACAGGCAATCCTTTTCTAAAAGTATTGGTTGTTTTTTGGGGGTCCAGAGCTACCCAAGATACATTCTCAGAGGACTTGATGTAAAGAGAAAATATATTTATATGTGTTCAGAGGTTGCTGTGCCTAGACTTCTGACCAGTCTGATGTTAAAGTCAGTGCCTGAAACAGTCAAGGTTGCAGTTACTGGGAATTTGCCTTTTCCCCAGGCTGTGGTTATTTTTTCTAAGGCATGTGTGTCTGAGGTGTCCTGTGTTTTCATTTCCAACATTGATTTGGATTTCTCCTGACCTTGGTCTATATTACCCTGTAAATATTACATATGATGCTATAATTTACAACAAAAATGTTTAACTTAAAAATTAGGTTGGATAAGACCTGCTGATCCTATATTCTTCATTTTCTTTTGTCTTCTGTATCTTTATCATCCCCTTGTCTGATCTGTACCAGAAACCTGTCATGGAAAAATGACGTCATAGCTCATGTAAAATAGTACCTCACCAGGTATTTAAGCATGAGTGTAGGTATAGCTTTAATATATAGATGTAGAAATAATGCCAGGCCAGAGAATGTGCCTAATGGTAAAGTGTTTACAATATTGGAGAGAAATTTTTAAAAAACACATTTCCTTTAGATGTTTCCTTTGCTTCTGAAATCTAGCTCTTGTATTGCTAAAGTTCCTGAAGAAGACCTCATTTTAATTCTAAAATCTGCCCTTACAACTCTGGATAGAGTTTTTATAAATTTAATATCATGGCAGTAGACGGTGGGCTTAATATATTTAAAAATATTAACTGATTAGATTCTGAAAGGATAATCTCTGAGCCAAATTTGAGATATCTGTGAGACAGTTGGCAAAAAAAAAAAAAGGATTTTTAAAGGGGAAAATCCACAAGAAGTCCTTCAGTATTTATGCAAGGAAGCAAAAACTTTTCTTTTCTGCCAAGTTAAAATGTCAAGGCAACTCTAAACAACTTTTAGGTTCTTATGTAAAAAAGATACAGAAAAAAAGTTCAGTTAGTCATATCAAAACAAGTAGATAGCCATGGTTATATGTTTTTTAATGGTGGTCACAGTGTCAGAATTATTAGTAACTTATCTTGAAGAGACTGAAGTAAGATCCAAACAACTGGCATGTGTCAAGATGTTTTCCTAGCATAAAGATTCTGTAACTGTCAACTTTCATGGACATTGTTTAGTGTTTGGTGTCACTGCTTATGTTAACACATGGTATGTGCTACTCAATGAAAGTTACTTAATCCAAGACAGTGGGGAACATTTAAAAATATTTTACAGGAATTACAATTGTATGAACTAAAAATATATATATTTCCCATCTATAAATTCTTCCCCAGTTATCCTTGTTAGAACCTTTCTTGTTAGACTAAAGAATCCTATTTAATTAATTATTATTAATTATTTTATTAATCAGAATTTATGTAATACATCTCAATTTTTGCAACACAAAAACATATAGATAAAAAGCTAGAGGGTCATGGTGGTTGTGGTGGCTTGTATATATTTGGCACTATTAGGGAGTATGGCCTTGTTAGTATAGCTATATTGGAGGAAATACGCCACTGTGTGGGTAGACTTAGGATCTCCACCCAACGTGAAAGAGACCCTCATGCTAATGGCTCACAGAATAGCAAGTCTCTACTTGTTTATCTTCTGATGAAAATGTAGAACTTGTGGTTACTCCAGCATCATTATAAATTCAACATCTGAATTTATAAGCTAACCCCAATTAAATGTCATTTATAAGACATGCCTTGTTTACAGCAAGACAAACTCTAAATAAGGCCATAATGAACACATTTACTACCATCATTTGAGAGACACTGACAGGAAAATTATTCTAATACTCTCTCTTATTCAACACTTTTTTACTCTTTCCATATTTGTTTTATTTTCTATAGGAAGAAAATATCATTCTGCCCTGTTCTCCTCTTCTACCAACAGAAGAGTAGTACTTCTCCATAGCATCCCTTTAATCTTGGACTGTGTATCTTCAATAACAAAGAGTAAGAGAATAGAACAAGGTTTTGACTTTCACACCTCAGATCAGAGTGTAATTCTATACTCTGGATATATATTCTATAAAAAAAAGTCATAATAATTTCTTTTCTATTTCTCATCTAAAATTTCTTAAATAATTAAAAAATGATAATTGTATATTTAACTCATTGTGTTAAGCATTTTAAATATTAGTGAAATGCTTTAGTTTTTTTTTAAAAAAAATATTTGTTTTGTGCATAGTGAATCCGTGGTGCATGTGTGCAAGTCAAAGGGCAACTTTTGGAAATTGTATCTCTCCTTCTACCATGTTGATGCCAGGATTGAATTAAAAACCACATAGTTGATGGCAAGACACTTTATCAATGGAGTCCCTTCTCTAGTTAAATATTTGATTGTTAAAAGATCATAGATGAATCAGTAGTTTATATGCCATGTCCCTAGTCAAAATCAAGGAAAAGGAAAACAAAACATATGTTGTAATCCCTGTAAGATCCACAAAGATTTGATTATTCTCATGAGAACAGCACTATAGGAAAATCTGCTTATTTCTCCGGAAATATTTTATTGAAGGCTTCAGCCTGGGCTACTATAAAGTTATTCTTCCTGTCTCCAGTTATGCCTACAAAATATTGAGAAGGGTATGGTTTATTTTTTGGTAGGTCTGAACATCCAGCCTGTATCATAATTCACCTGTGGCAAGATTTCCCCATAGATGCCTAAAGTTTTCAATTCTACGAACTCAAAACTGGAGTTGTCCTACAGATATAAATATCTATATTTTCTTGTGCTCAACTCCCACTCAGAGCTCTTATGCCCTTTAGCATAAAATGATACCATAGTCTTAGTGAGGTAGAATATATACATATTCAGTTCCTGAGAATTTTACAGAGTAGGAGTCTAAGATTGATTGTTTGTCACTTCTCCTTAGAATTCCAGGTTGAGTTTGTTTCAAGCTTCTCTTATTTTCATATATGTCACTGTCTCTTCCTCATGACTTCTCAACTTCTCTCTGTTAATTTATTGAAATGTTTTCTTTTTAACTTGAAATTATAATAGTTTTATTTAACTTAAATTCAGCACAAAATAAAGATTATCTTTTGATACATTGACAAGTAACAGTATTTCCATTCCTGAATAATTAATCCATGTTTTAAATTTTCCTTTACAAGAACAGTAATTATGTTAGATTATGATCTCTATGATCATCTTATTTTAACCAGCTTATTTTTGTAATTCTATTGCCTAAGAAGTGATCTGGTAAATAAAAAAAAAATTAGAACTTCCCATGAATTCATCATTGTCTTTATTAATGACACTCAGAGTTGAATACTTGCTTATAATTCTTCAGTAAGGAGATGGGGTGTGGTTCAGTATTAGACAACTTGCCCAGAATCCTCCACAGAGGAGCTCTGACATTGGACCAAGGAAAGACAGCTGCCTAAAATCATTCAGGGACAGGCTAGGCTTGCGACTTAGAGGTAAAGCATATACCTAGAATTTACATGTGGGAGACTCAGGGAAATGCTAGGGCATATCCTATTTTCATAGTATACAAAAAGACCTGTGTTTTTAATTTCCAGCACTACAAAAATTAGAAGAACAACAAATAACATTTTTTTTCAAATACAGTCAACTTAAGGTACATTGACAAAGTTTTTAACATATAAATCCTAGGAAAAGCGTAATTCAGACCTTATCTTTGAGTTAGACAGACTCATTTACAAAATTTCTTAAGAAAAACAATATAGACTCTTGTTTAGAGAGGTAGCTGAGCAATAAGAGCACTCCTTTTTTCAAATAATCCAAATACCCTCATCATGAAACTGAAAACTGCATGTAAATCTTTCCATGCTACCTAGGCATCCTTTGTCACTGTACACATGTAGTGAATGCACAAGCAGACACACATAGTAGCATTTAAAAAGGAGGTGGATAGATGATTGATTGATGAAGATCAAGGACCAGGTCCAGGCTTTAATTCCTAGAAACCATATGGCAGTTAACAATAATTTGAAAATCCAGTTCAGGGAGCTCTGAAATGCTCTCCTGGCCTCTGCAAGCACCATGCACTTTATATGCTACACAGACATGAATGCAGGAAAGTCACTCATGTGTACAAAATAAAATAAATCATATTAATACATGATTTTTAAAAATCTCCACAAAAATTAAAGTAATAGCAGAAGTACCTGAGTACTGAAATCTCACTCTGTGAAGATCTTTCATTTGGCCCTATCATTTGCCTGGCACATGAGTTTGAATAAAACTCATTAGAAATAATCATGGTTTCATGATACTTCCTCACATTGTTACAAGACTCAGACATCTTACTCTCATACAATGATCACTCTTAGAAACATCCTATTTAGAAATAGCCACATTTCTGCCTGATTGTCAATACAAATTTTCATTCCTACATTTTAACTTGAATTATTGACTTAAAAAATCTAAACAGTCCTCTCTGTTCTTTCTTGAAAAGACATAGAATTCCTATTCCTCACCAAAGATTCACTTTTACATTTATTCCATTTGTACTGAAGGAAATGTATGTGCCATGAAGCAAGTATGCAAGTCAAAGAAGACCTTGTAAGATCTTGTTCTCTATCACTGTGAGGGTTCTGAGTGCCAAAACTAACTGCATGGATCTTAACCATTGAACCAACTTCCTTGCTTACCATCAAGGGGGTGGAACTTTCTAGAAAAGTGGTAGGCTACTACAGGTGTGCTCTTGAAGAATATTTTACCTTTGAATCATACTCCATCTTATCTGCCTGGTCTAGTGAGAGAGTACTTTCTAAAGCTATAAGTATTTGGTCTGGTATGAAAGTCCTGGTTTTCAGTTGTCCTCGTGAATTAATACCTTGTCTTTACAATTTCTGCTAACTTCTTCTTTTGCAATACTTTACTCTCCAATAGTCAGTCTGATACTAACCTCCCTGCTCTGTTTAACAAGTTCCATCTTTCTCACTTTCCATACTCAGCTCTCCTCTCAAAAGAGTCAACTATCTTGAATTCTCTCTAGCCTGAACCCATAAATACTTGACTTTAGATTGCCTTGCTTTTCTCTATACATTCCCTGAGGAGATTTTCTTTTGGAAGATGGAAATTTTGTTTTTCTCATGCTTCTTTAGATACTTATTTTTAGTCCACCATCTACACCAAGTTGCTTTTGGATATCAGGATAAGCCTTTTCCTCAAAATGACAAGCAACTGTTTAAACTCAAATATGCTCTCATTTCATCCCAATCTTCTGGTTCCAGATCTATGTAGACATTTCCATCTTTAAAATACCGAAAGAAAATAAATCAAACCAAAGGATAGGCCTCTGTAGGCTTTGGACACTTTCTTAGACCATTATTTACCTCTCCCTCTAAAACCCTAGGCAGCAGAGTTGGTGGCTGGCCTTCCTCTCTATGCACTCTTGCTACAACATATCTCTTTATCTCTAAATCTGGTATTATTACTCCCTCACAATCTATTCCCAACTCTCTTTTACCCCTCTCTCTCTCATTTTTTCTGTTGTGTCTGTTTCTTTGTCTCTGTCTCTTTCTTTCTGTATCTCTCTGTCTCTTTGTCTCTATTTCTAATTTTGTCTCTGACCTAATTTACAGAGGACTTCAATACCCTCCACGGTCTTAGATTCTATGCTTCCAAACTTCTCTTATCTAAAAATTATCATTCATATTTCTTATCTTTTCTCCCTTCAATCCCTTCAAATTTGTCTTTTTACCCCAACAACACTCCCTAGACCCTAATCACTAATGCACAAATACTCAAAGACCTCCTCTTTTATGTCTCCTATAAACAAGAGCATCTTCTAGATACTTCTGCCTACACTTTTAATACAGATGGCAGCTTCTTTCAGTTAGATGGTCACTATGTTTTGGTATTTGCAGTGGTGTCAGTAGATGCCATCATCAAGGCATCACCCCTTCACTACAAATGAACAATCCTTATTTATAGTCCTCCCTAAATCATTTAAATTAAAAATTAAATTATTAATGCACTCCAAATATGTTTGCCTGAACTTGTTTAGACACTCTGACATATGGAAAGAATGAGAATTTCTAAGGACAATGGCAATTCAATGACTAACTTCTCATATATCCATAACAGCATCAAGGAATCTTTTACCCTATCAAATCGATTTGCTTCATTGCAAGACAAATGAATCTTACCCATTAGTTGCCAGTACAGACAAGTATTATTCATGCATGATAGCTTGTCAAGCTGCCCTTTCATCCCTTTGAATCATCCTACTCTCCTCCAGGCTACACTGCTATATCACCCAGATACAAACACTTAACATTCCTTCAACACAAGACATTATTTGCTACTAACATACAATATTTAACTCTATCACTAAATCTCTTTTATCCTTTCTACAAACAGAATCAGCTTTTGCACAGCAGATATAATTTTAATATATTTAAAAATATTTTAATATATTTTACATAAATTAAACTAAACATGCAATGTATGTCAGCCAACTAACCTCACCTCCACTATAAATACTACTTACTTTCCTACTCAACAGAGCCAGGAATTGCTTCCTTTTGTGACTGGCAGATTGATTTAAAAGTATGCCTACTATACACCTCCTTAAATAACTATTAACCTGTGTTGATATATTTTCTGGTGTGGTTGAGATCTAGGCAACGACAGGCAAAATGGCATAGACTTTCACAATCCTTATGGTTTCTAATGTAGTCTATCTCTTTGGACTACTTACTTCCCACAGGTCAGATAATGGTCCAGAATTCACCTCTCAAGCCACATGAGTTCCAGCTCAAAGCTCTACAAGAATATTGGAAATTCTATATTACATATCATTCACAGTCATTTGGCAAGATAGAATGCACAAATAGAAGTCTATAAGAAATACTAACATTCTGGATTTTCACCCTGACTGGACTAAACTACTCTCAACTCATCTTTACTTTCACTCTGTCATGCCAGTCCAACAATCTCTCTTTCTTTAAGTATTTGGAAGACAGCTCTGATCACCACAATGACTCCCTTCACATCTCTACATCCTTGATAAACTCCTCTCCCCCACTTTTATGGACCACCTGATGGTCCATCTGGACATTATGTGAACAGTTATTTCTCCTTCTAAGGCAGTCATAGTTCCAAAGTGTTCATAAGCCTGGTAGACAATGTTCTCCTAGTATCTCACAACTGAAAAACTCTGTCTCTCTAGCCCAAGTTGCAAAGGTGTTACCCCATGGTACTCACAAACCTTAATGTGGTCAGACTTCAAGAAATTTTGCATTAGGGCTATCTCTCTCACCTAAATCCTTTTTATTCTCCTCCAGGCCCTGTGTTATGTTTTCAGCCACATTATCCGGTTCTTCACACTTAAGATTATGAATTCTCCACTGCTAATTATAGCTAAACAAAATGAATATTACCAGTTTTTTGTCTCTCTTGCTTCTCTTTCATCCAACTAATTTCCAGTATACATAGCAGGTCCTTGTCACAAAGGCATTTATAAATTATAAAAAAACTTTGCTTAGTTTATTGACAAATCTTTCTATCCCACAGCTGGATGCAATGTTCCTAGTACAAACCCTGTTCAGTATTGCTGTATTTCCTCCCAACCATGACAATCCACATTTTGCCTGCTTCACTTTTGATCAATTTAAGACAAACTACTTGTCTTAGTGAGGGTTTACTAATGTGAACAGATCTCATGACAAAGGCAACTCTTATAAAGACATTTATTTAGGATTGGCTTATAGGTTCAGAAGTTCAGTTCATTATTGTTAAGGCAGGAGCATGGCACCATCTAGGCTGGCATGGTATAGGAGGAGCTGAGAGTTCTACACCTTGTTCCAAAGGCAAATATTAGAAAACTGGCTTCTAGAGAGACCTAGCATGAGATTTTAAAGCCCAAGCCAAAAAAGTCACACCTACTAAAGCCACACCTACTCCAGCAAAACCACACCTCCAAATAGTGCAATTCCCTGGAATTTGCATACCCAAACCACCACACTGACTTATTTCTCCTGAATTTGGCTAATGTCCTCACTTAGTCTGTAAAGGCTATTGGGCCACTGGCACTATCCAATGTAAGATCTTTTGAAAGCCACTCATAGGATCTGTTTGCCTACATTACACTAAAATTCACACTTTCCAAATACACAGTCAACATACATTGAAGGATAAATTGGCAACTATAGTCTGAGATATACAGAGAAAAACATACCAGACCCTTTAATTCTTGGTCATAGACAAAACTACTATTCACTGCTAGATGAATATTTGGCAGTCCTGTTGACTTCAAACATAAAATTCTCTGAATAAATCCTATACTCCCATTTACAAGACATAACTGAACCCAAACCTCTCCAACAGTTTTCTACTTGATACATATACTCTTCATGGACAAAACCTCATTTGGGTGGAAATCATTTAAGAAACTTTCTTCTCAATTTCACTGATCCATTCTTCAATGTCTTCCAATGTGCCCCTTCAATGTCTTCCCTTACCTATAGTTCCTCCCACTTGTGCACTTGTGTTAGCAATTTCCCAAACGCCAGTATCAACCACTTGTCCTGAGGCTCCTTAATTTCCCATGGAGAATGGGGGAAACTTCTCAACATTTCCACATTAATTCCAAATGTTTGTTTCCAACTCTTCTAACAAAAACCTCCCTAATCATCTATGTACTCAAAAAGTCTCATTTACTAGCCAATATGGACACTCCAGTGAAGGCTATTTTGATGTAATAGGTGAGAATGCTTCAAATTATATTTTCTGCAGTGATACTGGACTCTCTTCTTTTTTGATGGCAGTAGTGTACCAGTTGGCAATATAGACAATCCAGATTCTACTGAGTCCTCTCAAGAACTAACTTGTTCAGGGATGCCTTTCTCTAGGCAGTGGTGATCATAAGCCTTGCCACTCCCTTAATTGAGAGAAATGTGGCTGGTTGAATTTTGACAATGCTGAACTCACAAGTCAAGTTTCTTGGGCCAAATTATGGATCTCTTTAAACTCTACACTTCACCCTCTAGGTTCCCTCCAAATATAACTAACTTCAGTTATATTTGGCCAGACCTTAGATCTATTAGAACAATTAATAGAGGAACTCATCTGTTCCTTAGAGAAAACTACTGTTATTACATCAATGAATCTGGATGGGAGAGGAAAATATTTATAAGAAAAATTGCCTTTTTCATTCCAGTTTAATAAGCTGGTTACAATCTGGGCTAATGAATTGGATATGTCATTTTCTAGGACTCCTTGTTAGCAATATTGTTCTATTATTTTTTGCCCCTCCATTCCTAAACTACCTTTTCTGTTTCCTAAGCAGAAAATAATAATAAATCAATTACTAATGTTTTAATCACACCCTTTTCACATACTAACAAGTTTTTCCAACTATATTATCATTTCCTCCTATGGACCATGAATATAACATATTATATGGAAATGGGCCAGTTCCTTGATTGCCTGCAGGAATAATCCTGACTTCTGTAAATACATTTTCATGAGCCAGATGACTTCTCTGATTCAATTACTGATCTCTGACTTCAAGGAGGCTTCCAACTTCTTATATCAGAGTTTATAAAACTTTGTATTTTCCTTCCAAGCCTGTCACTTTTCCTACCTTTTCCTTTCCAGATTCTATTAGATTAATAATTCACCTTTTCTTGTTCTTGGCTCCTTTTTATTCATCTAGTTATAGATAGAATAACAAAATTCATTTATCCCACAGTTAAGGACCTAATAATTAAATCAAAAAGTGGACATGAAGGACTCTAAAAAAAGACACATGGAAACACAGAACTAATGATGCCAAACCTGGGGACTTCAGATCTTGCTTTTTACCCTGCTCCCCCTTGCTAGACAGTTAAATTTAATTTTTATTCCCTCATTTGTCCAGGATTATTTTTGAGCCTGATCCTAAGGTCAAAATATCAAACATTGAAGCCCATCATTCAAAATTCATTATTTTGACAAACCTAATTCAAATACTCAATCAGAATTTATCGACAACCATAGCATTTCCTGACACAGATATCCATTTTTTTTTACTTTTCTTTCTCTCTTCTTTTTTTCCCAGAAGGGTTAGGTGTATCTTCTCTCACTAAGGCAAGACCAAGCAATCCTCTGCTATATATGTGTAGGGGCCTCAGACCAGCTGCCTAGTTGGTGGCTCAGTGTCTGCAAGATCTCAGGGTTCCAAGTTAGTTGAGACTGCTGGTCTTCCTATGGGATTGACTTCTCCTCAGCTTCTGCCAGCCTTTCTCTAATTCAACCATCAGTCCATTGTGTATAGGTATCTGGTTCTGTGTCAGTCAGCTTCTTGTGGGCCTCTCAGAGAGCAGACATGCTAGGTTCTCGTCTGTGAGTATATCATGGCACTAGTAGTAATGCCATGCCTTGAAGCCTCTCCTTAAGGTAGATCCCAAGTTGGGCAGGTCACTGGACCACCTATCCCTCACTGTCTTCTTCATTTTCATCCCTGAAGATCTTTTAGATAAGAACAATTTTGGGCTACAGTTTTTAATAGTATGATGGTAACCCCATTCCTCCACATGATGCCCTGGCTTTCTACTGGAGGTGGACTCTGGAAGAGTTCCCTGTCCTCCATGCTGTGCATTTCATCTAAAGTCTATCTATTTGAGTCCTGACAGTCCCTTATCTCCCAGGTTTCTGTTACTTTCTAGAAAGTTCCCCCACATGCCACCCTATAAGGATGCATATTTCCATTTATTCTGTTATCCCTCAGGCCTTCTCTCTAATCTTCATCCATCAGCATGGGTTTAATATATTTTGAAAGTGTCAAACTCCAAGGCCTTGAATTTGGTTAAAGGTGTAAGGAAAACTGATACTGAAATGATAATGAAGTGTTGTATCTTACTATGTGTCTAAGTGTGCTTAGAGAGGTTATGAAGAACTAGAGAACCCTAACACCCTTGCTGCTGGCTATGATAGATGCATTCTTACCTGTCTTGTTTTGTATTAATCCCTCAGTGTCAGACATGACTCTGACATCTTGTGTGTCCAGTGTCTTCAGCTAAATTTCTTCTCCAATCTCCAGTGGTACTACTTGTCTGGGCTAAATCTATGTTCTCTGTGGAACTATAGATTTCTCTACTCTCTCTGAAGGAAATGCAACACAGGGTTAAAATTGGGAGATAGATATTGTAGGAAGAGGTGATTGAAAAAAATTATTTGTTTCATCTTCAAAAATAAAATAATTATCCTATTGACTCTACCTCCTAAGTGCTAAGATTATACCTGTGTGCAGCACATCTGTTTTGTAAAACAGTAGGTATCGAACTCAGAGCTTCCTCTATGCTAGACCGGCATCTTATCTTCTGAGATGCAACCTTCATATTATTTTTTTTCTTATTCTGTGACAAAAACAGGATGGAAAAAAATGTATTTGTGCTCTGGATTTGAGATAAAACCAGAATAACAAATCTGTATCAACACTGCATTTCAGATCTTTATGTTACATGACATAGTTTGTTTTCTACTGCTGTAATAAGCATTTTGACAGAAAACAGCTTGGAGATTGTGATGGTATGAACATAATTGATCCATAGGGAGTGGCAGTATAAAGAAATGTGGCCTTGCAGGAGGAAATATGTCACTGAGTGAGTGGGCTTGGTTTTTCAAGACGGGGTTTTTCTGTATAGCCTTGGCTATCTTGGACTCACTCTGTAGACCGGGCTGGCCTCGAACACAGAAATCCACCTGCCTCTGCCTCCCAAGTGCTGGGATTAAAGGCATATGCTACTACTGCCTGCCATGGACTGAAACTTCTAACACCATTGGTCTGGACATTCTCATATTAATTATTATTCAAGAAAATGGCCTCCATATTTGACTGCAGGCCAGCATATTTAAGACATTTTCAGAATAGTTTCCCACCTTCCCATATGACATTAAATTGTGCAATGTTGATAATCAAAAATAAAACAAAAGAAAAAACCCTAAAAGTAAACAATACATATCTGTTTTTTATTGAATCACTAATATTCGAATCAATATACACATGTATAACAAGCCATTACTTAATCAAACCAGTAAGATCTGCAAGACAGCTTCCTGTGAACAACATAAGGGTCCTGAAATCTTGCTTTTCCTATCTTAGCCTCTCTATTAGTAGTATTGTTTATTTCATGTTTTTACACTATAGTATGGTTGTCAGAACAGCTTACATATTTCAAAAGTTTTTATATACCTCAAAGAATCATAGACAATTAAATTTGGAAGGGGCTTGTAAGAGAACAACAAAGAGTGAGACTGAATGCTTTGCTTGACATTTGTAATTCTTGTATCAAATTTGAAGAAGAGGACTTTATAAGTTACTCTTCCTGTGAGATAATGCTTTTTCAAATTATCACAGCGAATGAATCAAATTCTTACTCTTACCTAATGCCTGTGCCACCCTCCAAGCAAAACCATCGTTCATTGAAATAGTTGGTGAATGACTTTATGGGTAGACCATCTTAATACACACACTATTTCTTAAGTGAGTGTAACCTGTTCTCTGTAGGTTGAAAATAAATTCACTCACTCAAGTCAAATTGCTTTGACCATAGCAGGAAGTTTGTATCAAAAAAATCATACATACAATTCATTTCTTGGTGCAGCAGAACTGTCAACTCTCAGCTTAGCTACGATGGAGGTAAAATCCTTTGGAGATGTGAGGGTCATTGAAGTACAGCCTTATTACAATGAAATCCAATCTCTAAAAATTGTTCTTATTTTGAGCTTGTACCACAGCAAGAGCCAAGACTTTAAACTCTACTAAATACAAAACAAACAAAAAGACTTTACATATTTATGTTCATTTAAGGAAATATTAGTAGTGATGTATTATTTTTGAAATACACAGTTAATGTGTTTGAAGTTATTTAAAATTTTTATTGAGAAAAACATATGTATTTTCAGTATTGCTGTAGACAAGCATCTATTTAAGACTGTTAAAATGATTGTTGTTTTATATCAAACAACTTTAATAATATTCATTTTTATTGTTATAATATTTTATAAATTTTAAGGAATATAACAAAAAAAGATATTGTAGGTATTGAAGGGGAGATCCCTGAGAGGAGTTGGGGTTCAATAGGGAAACAAGAATGTGATTTAATTCTATTTACTTAAAATATGATTTTAAATATTAAAAAATTCAGATAAATTGAAATCATGTAACATTTCTCAGCATATTGCAATAAAAATTAAAAAAATAAAATAAATAAAAAAGATCTGCAAAACAGCAACTTTACTTCTTCCACCTTCATGATCCTTTTTCATAAAAGTTAACCTTTTCTATTAATTTTTCCTATTTTCTTTGTTTTGTTGAAATTTTGCATCTAGGTTGTCAAATATGAAGTGATCAATGCAAATACAACTTAGCCCCACTAAAATAACTTCAAAAATTTGAAAATTTATATACAAAATATATATACATGTACATATGTATGTGTATAGAGAAGTATACAATGGTTTATTTTCTCATACATCAACTACATATAACTATAATTTAGAAGAGATCATCAATTTGACAGCGTATTTGTGAAAAAAAAAGTAGAAATGGCAAGAAAGATGGGGTTAAAAACATGGTGCAGAAATTGTGGAAGTAGCCAACATATGTATGGTTTAAATTGATGTTTATATCATGAGAAAGAGTACATGCCCTACTTTTCATGGATGACCAACACCTGAAAATTAAATAGTCCAGAGACCTTAGGTAGAACAAAACATAACTTTTCAATGAGAGAGAGAGAGAAAGAGAGAGAGAGAGAGAGAGAGAGAGAGAGAGAGAGAGAGAGACAGACAGACAGACAGACAGAGACAGACAGAGACAGAGACACAGAGAGACACAGAGACACACAGAGAGAGAATAGCTAAAGTTAATTTTCATGATATTATTCTATCTTAATGAATCAGTACCTATCTAGTCATCATTAGAGAGGCTTCCTCTAATAGCAGATGAGAATCAGATCAGGCATCTACAGACTGACATTATGTAGAGATATATTCTAAATTGGTGGGGAGTGTCCATTAGGTCTCTACCTGGTAAGCTCAGGGAACTCTGAAAAACAAAGTATTAGTTGTATGAGTCAGAAATGATGAAGGACATGTAGAAAACATGTTTCACTGTGTCAATATTTTGTTTACAGTTTCCACAGAGTTCATATGGGCTCACAGAGAGTAAAGCAGCAAGTCCAGGGCCTGTGTGATTTTCAAACATGTCCTCTGCATATATGTTATATCTGTTGGTTTGACATTTTCAAGGGACTTTTAAAAATGGATGCAATTATAACTTTGATTCACTTGCCTGCTTATGGGACTGTTTTCCTTTTTCGGTTATCTTATCCAGTGTTGATGGGGGTTTGTGTTACTTGTATTATTGTATCTTGCTTTGGTTTGTTTGTTTCTTATCCTTTGAGAACTGCTTCTTTCTTAAAGTAAACAGATATGGAATGGACATGTGGCAGAATGGAGGTAGGTTAGCTTTGAGACATAGAGGGAGTGGAAACTGTAAACAAAATATCATGGGTAAATTCCTAAAGGAGTACTAATTCTAATTTGGCCAGCTCTGTATTGAAGGAAGCCTTCCTTCTATGTGTGCTTAATGTTCTCTACCACAAGTAGAGCAATAAGACAAACTATGCATTGATTTGGGACTGGTAAGACACAAAGTGAGTCACAGGCATTAGGATAGATATTTGACATTCAACTCCCTCTGTGAACAATTCCACACTAACAATTTGCTTTGATTAGTTTACTGCTAATAATTGACTGGATCCAATAATCTCTTCTGGGATTTCTAGGAACCTGCACACATGTGAAAATAGTAATGAGAAAATATACAAATAAAATAAAGTTCTTTATTTAGAGACAAGAAAAATAAACCTGATCCCCTACAATTCATAGATAATTTTAGCCTGCAAACTGATTTTACTTTCTCTTGTTGACTCTCTATGAAGTTACTTTTATTTTAATTTTTAATGGATATTTTTATTTATTTACATTTCAAATGTTATCCCCTATCCATATTTCCCCCCAGATACCCGCTATTCCATCCCTCCTTCTCCTGCTTCTATGAGGGTGTGCTACCCCATCTATCCACTCCTGCTTCCTCACCCATATATTCCTCTACACTGGAGAATTGAACCTTCAGGGGAACAAGGGCCTCTTCTCCCATTGATGCTCAACAAGGCCTTCCTCGGCTACATATAATTACTGGATCCATGGGTCTCTCTATGTGTACTCCTTGATTGATGTTTTAGACCCTGGGAGCTCGGGCTGGTTGATATTGTTATTCTTCCTATGGGGTTTAAACCCCTTCATCCTGAGTGAGATAACCCAATTACAAAATAACATACATAGTATGCACTTACTGATAATTCTCAAAATTATCTGGAATGACAAAAAAACAAAAACAAAAACAAGCAAACAGAAAAAGACTAATGATATCAAAAACCATTCTCACAAATAAAAGAACTTCTGGTGGAATCACCATCCCTGACCTCAAGCTATAATGCAGAGCAATGATGATAAAAAAATACAACAAAACAAAACAAAACAAAACAAAACAAAAAAACACATGGTATTGGTACAGTGACAAGCAGGTTGATCAAGGGAAGAGAATTGAAGTGCTAGAAATGAACCCACACACCTATGGTCACTTGATCTTTGGCAATGAATCCAAAAACATCCAGTGAAAAGAGACAGTATTTTCAACAAATGGTGCTGGTTCAGCTGGAGGAACCCTCATAAAAGAATGCAGATAGACTTATTGTTATCTCCTTGTGTAAAACTCAAGTCCATGTGAATCAAGGACCTCCACATAAAACCATATATGATGAATCCAATAGAAGAAAAAGTGGGAAAGAATCTCAAACACATTAGCACTCTGGAAAATTTCCTGAACAGAACACTAATGGCTTATGCTCTAAAATCAAGAATTGACAAGTAGGATCTCATAACATTGAAAACCTTTTGTAAGGCAAAGGACACTGTCAATAGGACAAAATGGCAACCAACAGATTGGGAAAAGATCTTTACCAACACTACATCCAATAGAGGGCTTATATGCAAGATATACAAAGAAGTCAAGAAGTTAGACTCCAGACAACCAAATAACCATAATAAAAATGGTGTAAGAGCTAAACAGATAATTTTCATCTGAGGATTCTGAGGAAAGGGTGCCCTTTCAGACACCCTTACTGTTTTTTTACCATCCCCCTCATTCTTCTGCATTTATCTCCCTGGACTTCCCTAATTAAAAAATCCACCTTTCCCCCCATTTTCCCCTGTGAGATCACTTGTACCAGACTAGATTTATCTATTTAGATAAAACTGAATGGAATTTTTCTTTCTAAGGTAAAGGAGATACTTTGAGCCTACCAAGGGACATGATCATCACAATTCTATTATTTTTCCACTTAGAGTTTAGTTTCCTGATGCAGAAAAGGTATGTTAAATATGGAAAAATGGAGGCATTTAACAAGATAGCAGAATTGGCACTAATAATTCATTTTTTAGTAATTCAACTTTAGGTACATGGAAATAGCATATAGCTGTAACCAAATATAAATTATTGCTATATTTTGAATTCCATTGTCCTGATAGCCCACATACAGCAACATACTAAGACTTGCTTTGTACCAGCTTGGATTATTCTCAAAGAAAAACAAACTTACTCTAGAAATAGGGAAATGACTCAGTCAGCAAAGTTGGAGCCGCACAATCCTGAAAACCTGGGTCTGGATTCCCTGCACCCACTTAAAAAGTAGGCATTCTTTGATTTCTGCCCTACACACACACACACACACACACACGTACACATGCATGTACACACACACACACACACACAATTTTCTCAGTACACCACTCTTTAAATTAACTGCAAATATCAATTTCCTATAAAATTTCATAGTTCCTCCTCCAGAAAAGTTCATGACTTTATTAAGAGTTTTATTGCATCTCATATTTTCTTTCTAATAAAACAAACTGGAAAAAATCGAAAAAAAAAAAAAGAAATGTTCAACATCCTTAGACATCATGGAACTGCAAATCAAAACAACCCTGAGATTTCACCTCATACTAGTCATAATGGCTAAGATCAAAAACTCAAGTGACAGAAGATGCTGGAGAGGATTTGGAAAAAGAAGAACACTCCTCCACTGCAGATGGGATTACAAGCTGGTACAACCAATTTCCAAATAAGTCTGGCTGATCCTCAGAATATTGGAAAGCATTCTACCTAAGGAGCCAGCTAGACCACTCCTGTGCATATATCCAAAAGATGCTACAATATATAACAAAGACACATTCTCCACTATGTTCATAGAAACCTTATTTATAATAGTCAGAAGCTGGAAAGAACCCAGATGTCCTTCAACAGAGGAATGGATACAGGAAGTGTGGTACATTTACACAACAGAGTACTACTCAGCTATTAAAAGCAATGAATTCATGAAATTCTTAGGTGAATGGATGGAACTAGAAAATATCTTCCTGAGTAAGGTAACCCAATCACAAAAGAACACACATAATATGCACTAACTGATAAGTGGATGTTAAACCAAAAGCTTGGAGTACCCAATTTAAAATTCACAGACCACATGAAGCTCAAGAAGGTTGAAGACCAAAATGTGTATGCTTCATTCCTTCTTAGAAGAGGGAAAAATACTTACAGGAGTGTTGGACTATGAAAGGCAGTCTGTGTTCTTGCTGAGTGAGGCTTACTCCAGATACCCAGGAATACAAGTGAGCTATCCTCTCAGACCTTAGGCTCCTGACACCATGAGTGCTCAACTCCATAATCCTGTGACTATCAGTCATGTAGGCAATGCCCCAAGCTTTGTATTCTGTCTGGACACCACCCTTACCTAGCTATCCAGGTATGCCCCGCCCCACAGTTACATGGCAACTTCAAAGTAGCCCAATCCACTATAAAGGGGGCTGCTTGGCCCCTCCTTTTTCTCTTAAGTTCTTGCTCTCTCTCTTGCCTCCAACTCTCACATGTCAACCCCTCTCTCCACATGGCCATGGCCACCTTCTGCTTCTTTATTCTTCTCCCTCTCTCTGCCTTTCTACAATAAACACCTCAAAACCATTGACCATCTCTGTTCATCAGGATCTAGAGTGATGAAGCAATGGAGCAGGTTTCCCTCTAATGAGCCTCAAGTCTAACCTCCCCCCAAGGAGGCCTCCTTGCTCTCCAGCCACAGCTGCCAGCCAAACCAAGCAGCCTGCCAAACTAGCCACTTGAGCTAGCCAGACTCTCTAGTCCTAGTAGTAACCTGCCAGAGCTCTCCCCATACCCTTCTCCCTCCCCCCTAGGCCAGAATCTGCCTGAGGGTCTGTTCTCAGGTCTTCTGTGACATACAGGGGCATCTGGGATATCCAAGACTGAGAATCTGTTGTCCCTGGACTCTACTTAGTGCAGGGACCCCAAAACAAGCTATTCCATGGTACCCAGTGGCCTATGGTGCCTGAGACCCAGAGCAGAGCTTTCTCATTTCTGTATGGACCCAAGACTGTGTTTTCCCCATCCCTGGGAATGGGTCCAGTGGCCTTACATGGCCCAATGCCTGAATTCCATGGTTTCCAGTGGCAGTCTTTCGCATCTGGTGCCCAACACAGAAGGACATACGGAGACAAATTTTGGAGCAAAGACTGAAGGAAAGGTCATCCTGAGACTTCCCTACCTGGAGGTCCAACCCATATGCAGTCACCAAACCCACACACTATTGGGGGTGCCATAAAGTGTTTGCTGGCAGGAGCCTGATATAGATGTCTCTTGAGAAGCTTAGCCAGAGCCTGACAAATACAGAGGCAGATGCTTGCAACCAACCATTGGACTGAGCCTGGGTTCCGCAATGGAGGTTTAGAGAAAGGACAGAAGGAACTGAAGGAGTTTGCAACACCATAGAAAGAACAACAATATCAACCAAGCAGTACTCCTAGATCTCCCAGGGACTAAACCACCAACCAGAGTAGATAGACATGGAGGGACCCATGGTTCCTGCCACATATGGAGCAGAGGATGGTCTTGCTGGGCATCAGTGGGAAAGAGGCCCTTGATCATGTGAAGGCTTGATGCCTCAGTGTAGAGAAATGCCAGCACAGGAAGGCAGTAGTGGGTGGATGGGTGGAGATGGGATAGGGAGTTTCTGGAGGGGAAACCAGGAAAGGGGCAACATTTGAAATTTAAATAAAGAAAAAATCCAATAAAAGAAAAAATTATCTGCCCATGAAAATATTTTTAAACAAATAAGAAAATAGGATTTATAATATTTGGAAAGATGCATTGTCACAAAATGGTGGATGGTTATGTAAAGTACTGGAAGTGAATGAAAACAAGACTAATGACATCCAAAAATGAGAAGTATGATAGGAAGAAAAGTAAATTGGCTAATTTTCTAATGCTGTAATAAAACACCAAGAACAAAAACAATTCAGGAAAGATACACCTTTTATTTTTGGCTAATTATGATTTTTTTTGGCTAATAATGACTGATGGCATAACTAACAAAGATGTGTGAAACAGTCAAAAGCAATTAAGTGTCACCAAGGAGTATAGTTGCAGGAAACTTTGAGCTTATCTCCTTAACTACAAACATTAACTTGCAAATTGGAAGTGGCTTAAGGGATTAACCTCTCATAATCCACATTCAGTCATACAATTCCATCACCAAATTTGTGCTTCATAAACCTTCTAAAACTATGCTATCAACTGGGAACCACATGTTCAAATGCTGGAGTCTCTTTGAGGCATTTCTCATTCAAACCACCAAACACTCTAATATCTACAGTAATACTGGGAAGATTAGATAATCTAAATTCTCCCAGTATTATGTATCATGGAACAAGCAATGGCTCTTCCCTGTTATGTGGTGTTGTGTGATAGCAGAAAGGCTTCATAGTTAGGTTCAAAATGGTGAAGAGACTCACAGAGTGGTTGAATGTGGAGGAATAATATGGAGCCAGATGAAACCATAGAAGATACTAAAAGGCTAGTTATGAAGTAAAGTTAGATAAAAATACAAAAAATTTAAGGACTGAGGCCCACAATCAAATGAAAAGAGCATGGAAATAGACGTGTGTAGTCCTAGAACTCAGGAGGTATGTTCAGGAGGCAAAGACCCTCAAAGTCATCTCTAGAGAGTTCAAGGCCATTGTATGTTATATAGTTCACTTTGTCTTCAGGAAAAATGTCTCTGAACCTCACTCAGCTTCAATATTTTACAGGACACTCACCATTTCCTTTAAGGAACCATTCAAAATAAGTTTTCAGTGACTCTGGATCCTTCATGAGGTTTGTCTCCCCCCCCCCCCCCAAAAAATGATAACCAGACACAACAACATTTCCAGCACTTCTGAAGACATAGACAATCTTAAAAGGAAAAACATATAAATGAATGTCAATACAATGATTATTCAGTTATTAGTTGGCACAGTTTACAACAAATACCAACCAAATATCCATGAAGTATCGAAAAACATGTATATTTTTATTTGGATAAGATATATATAAAAGTGCAGGAAATCTATAGTCAGAATATCCTTTTATAATTTTATTTGATTTACTAAAACTAACTAGCAAAATGACTGAGTGATCAATAATGTAAAAAGACTGAATCAACAGTTGAAAAGAATAGTATCTTATAGTGTGACAGAATCATCAGTGAAAAAAAAATCTCATATATAATGAGTGACACATGCTGGGCTAAAGCTATCTGCAAAATGACTAACTTTTTAGTTCCTTTACCTGTAATTACAAAATATAACTCTCAATAAAATCAGGAGAGCTTAATGTCAGTGTGTCGTATAATGGTGAGAATCACCACCTATAGGCAAGTATGAACTGCTAAGAAATGAAGAAATATACTTCTTTAGGGGAAAGCATAGCAATTGGCTATTCAGTAACAGATCACTAGTCATGAACATATACATACATGTAATATTGTAGAGACTAAGCAAGTTGTAGTTAAGTATTTAAGAATATATATACTGATATATATTATATATATACATGTATATACATATATATATAGATGTAACAATAATTAATGAAAAAAGAAAGTATAAATTTGAAAAACAGAAAGGAAGAGTATATGATTGGACTTAGAGGGAGTAAGAGGAAAAGAAAAATGATGTATGTCAGTATCAAGAAATAAAAAAATGAAAATTAACAATTACTTTTAATAAAAGGAAATTTATAATTTGTGATAATGTATTTTGTGAACTTATTCTAGAACTCATCTCTTTGGGCTACAATTTCTCCAGCCTAAATCTTATACATTTCAGATAAAATACATGCCTGTAGGTGAGTGGTCACAACTTTATTGTGATATTTTCAAGTATGATTATCTTTCCAATTTTTATTGTAGTTTGAACAAAAATGATTTTTATATTCCATGGTGAAGGGACATCAAGAAAAACATCTTACTAACAAAGAGAGAAGACAGGTCAGATCCTGTATATCTCTGGTTGCTTCTGGTGGTCCTCTACCAGAGGTATTGGAGATTCCTATGGGCACTAGTCTTAAAATATAGCTAGATACTTCAAGACATAGTGAATACCAATGAGGCTTGGCTGTTGAACAATCTCCATAATTAGAGCATTTATTCCTGGTCAGGGTGCATCTCCTATGAGACAGTGTGCCTTGGAAGATTCACTCACATGTCATGGGGTATATGTAAAATCATGATTGGGTAATAAATTTTCATGACAATACAGTAATAACCACAGTGCACTAAAGACTGAACTCTGCTTGACCTGTGTATGTAGTTTCTGAAGGTTCTAATATGATATTTCACTTTCTCCCTTAAAGTTGCTTAGGATCACTGTGTAATAATACGTATGGTAGTACTCTAACATACTCTGAGCAGGGGACAAATCAGCAACACTTAGTGCATGAGAACCTCAGCCTTTCTCACCTAATCTGTACAATCAGAGTGAATTTTAGCATGGGCTCTAGGGCAAGTCAGGTTAAACTAAGTTCAAAGAGCATTTGATCAAATATTTCTCAACCATTGGACACTGACTGCCTGGAGCCATGGCCTTAACCATGGCCTTGTGGAAATTTACTAGTGTACGCATACAGTCCTGAGAGAATGTATGTAGTCTAACAGTGAGAATATTTGTGGTTGTAGACGACACTGTGCCTGCTGGTTCTAGAGACTGAAGATTGCCACCTGGCCTTTGGAAAGCCCCAGGGGCTCTTCCCCCTCCTTGAATCCTCATCTTGTTTATCCTTACATTGCCATCCCTGAAGTAAAGTTTTCAGAACTTGATAAGACACCTGTCTTGCTCTCATTCTTCATGTATCTTGTCCCACCTCAGTCTCTCTCCCCTGCCCTAGGTTTCTGTGGAATGCCCTGCAGGCTGGGGCAACTGACTTTGGTCTTGGAACTGAAGAGAGCCTTGGAGAAAAGATAGATGGAAAGGTGAGAACTCATGAGTTGTGGTCCTTCTTTATTGCTTAATACAGAATATCCTATTTCAGATTTTAACCAGTGTGAGCATTCCCAAATGGGCACAGATTGGATCCACTTGGGATCTCCCTTGGTTTGTATTAAGCAGATACTCTCAACCAGCCAGTTCATTTCTGATCAAGAAGAAAAAGTGACTGTCAGTTATTTCAACAGTGTATGTGAAAAAGTCTCAAATAGAATACATGCCCATACAATTTACAGTGCCACTGTTTGCAAGCACACAGACCAGACCACTGGTATTCACTATATTGCCATGGTATATTCTTATACATATAAGTACAATGTATACTCATCCATGAAATTTCTAATCAGTCTTTTGAGTCCTTTTCCTGAATTCCCACTGGCCTTGTTTTCCCATGTGCTTTCAATGTTATACTTATCCAATATTTTCTGTTTCTGCCACTCAGCAAACACTCCTCTCAAAAACATTCATAATGACTAATTTCTTTAATTTTCAGATTTTTTTTACACTACCTAACACTGTCCTCTCCTTCAGTATTTTCACACCCACGCCTTTCTTCTGTTTATTCTTAAGTTCCCGTCTTTCACTCTCTACCCACAACAAAGTCAGACCAATGACAGAGTCTACTTTAAGATCTACTGTCATTGCTCTGGTGCCTGAGCTTACCACCTCTTACTATGTAGGTCAGGTTAGAGATCTTCCTCTGAACTGAAATGGACTCATGCACAGACCTCCATTTCAAAAGCACTCAAAAGATTCAGGATCAAAACCTTCCTTGTAGAATTCAGTATCATTCTCACTGAGGAAACTTACCAGACTTAGGATAAGAGATTATGATTGTCTTCTCTTATAACAATACTATGACAAATCTTGTGAAGGATTTCTGTTTTGTACCCTAGAGCAGGAAAAGGAATTCCTTCTAACCAAATGTAGTCTGGCCTGGTAAAGAACTCTTTGTGGGTCCTACTCCAGACTTGGCCACATCTGTAGCTTGTAGTAAATGATGAGAGGTAAAATTTATAGTGCAGGTCAAAAAGTTTTTAACATCTCACAATTTGTTGTGAAACTACCTACTGATAGAAAGAACTAGATATCATAACCTAGAGTCAAAGGTTGTATTAAGCAATTATTAACACATTGACAGATCATGTAACAACATTTGTGAGCCTGAGTTTATGACCTGAACCAGAATGCAATTAAAAGTAGTATGGCATAAAAATGGGGTTTAATTTAAAATGGTTTTAAATATAATTTAACTTTTGAAATGATTTCAGATGTACAGTAAATTTACAGACATTGGATCCAAAATGTTGACATATGCAATTATTTTTTGCATGAAATTATTATCACTATTATTATTATTATTATTATTATTATTATTATTATTATTATTATTATTTTGTTACAATCCAACCATTGTCCTCCCTCCTACTTCCCAGTTCCACAGTTCCTCATACCATTCCTCTTCCCTCTTGTCTCTGAGAGGATGCTCTCACTCTCCTCGCCTTGGAGTTTCAAGTCTCTATAGGGTTAGGTACATCTATTCCCGTTGAAACTAGACCAGACAGGCCTCTGTTATGTATGTGCCAGGGGCCTCAGTCTATCTCTTCTATGCTGCCTGGTTGGTGGCTCAGTGTCTGCCAGCTCCCAGGGGTCCAGGTTAGTTGAGACTGCATGTATTCCTAAGGGGTCACCCTCTTCTTCTGCTTCTTCCAGCCATATCTTAATTCAGCCATAAGTCCAATGGTTGGATATAAGTATCTGTGTCTGTCTCAGTCATCTTTGTGTTGGGCCTCTCAGAAAAAACCATGCTAGACTCCTGTCCTGTCTTAGCAGAGCTTGGCACTAGACTTCACTGTGTCCATTTGTCCTTTCTGGAGATATTTGCCTGTAGTTGAAGCATAGGCATTTTCTTTGCCACTCTCAGCTATTTCTAATCAAAATATCTGAAAATACCTTAACAATAAACTCAGAGTCATGAATTTGTTATTTGGCCTTTAACCCACAGGCTTAGTCATCTCAGGTGAGTTTACAAAAACAGTAAGAGGACTGGATCTAAGCCCTGCACTTTTAAATTTTTACTATCAATAGAAGAAATTTATACCAATAAAAACCTTGATTTTGTATCAAAATAACTTCTGTATCAAAATAAGAAATTATGACTTCAGCTTAGTAGCAATTAAATTTGTACCAAATCAGATTATGGCTATGCAGTCAATTCTAGCTATTCCTCCCAGTGGGGCAGTGGTCTGTTCAAGCAACCTGGGCCCAGTAGAGTAATAGGTCTGGAATTCTGGTGAGCCAGAGGGCAATAATTTCTGCGTTCAATGGACAGAAGTTGTTCGGGTGCACCTCCTTAGTCCCAAGTTTAGTCACAATCTTCCACAACCCCACCCCCGACAGGAGAGGTGATCAAACCCTCTAACGTGCAAATAAAGACTCTCAACCCAAACCAATTAGAGATAACTGCTGTCAAAATCTGAATGAACCCCAAAACTGAATATACATCCTGTTTAGGGAATTAAAAGCACTTGAAAGATCTACTCCATTGTCTGAGCCTTTTTTTTTTCTTGTAAGAGCTGTAACACTTGGGGAAGAGGTCTACTCTACTGAAAGTTGACCTGAAGCTGCACCACGCTCCTCACTGGCTAGTTGGCCCAGCCCAATCTGACTCAGTACAGGGCAGTGCAGAGCAATGGAGAGGCCTGGAAGATACAGCAGAGATGGAGGTACAGCTCAACTGCAGCAAACACAAGCAGCAGAAGCAATTTCTCCTCCCCAACGGTGCTTGCTTCCTTTTCCTGGAGTTCTGGCATCAGGTCCGCCCAAAGATCTCCATGGAAAGCCTCTGGCATATGGACCAACAGCTGGCTCCCAACGTGAGGCTCGAACAGTCACAACTACACCAGATGAATACTGTGAGAGGGTTATCCCTGCACCTCTAGGATCAATCTGTCTTTCCCTATTGTGTTTTTAGTCAGGGCCATCACATGGATTTGAACAAACGAAAGGGGCAACTGAACTCTCCTGGCCAGAGCTACTCTCTGGTGTTGGCTGAAGGTCCTTCTGGCCTCAGTCTAAATGCCTACAGCCTGCAATGGACTTTGGCAAAAACTCTCCTTAAAACAAAAAGAAAACCTTGTAATGCAGCAGCCACTTAAAAGCCACAGGGTGGCTTCCAGTTCTTAAATCTGCAGAAAGGTTTAGCATTTTGTATCTCTGTGGAATCCCCTGAAACCAGACAGGCTAAGGGAACGTTCCCATTGGACTAACATTTCTACTCATTTCTATCATGAGTAACTCAACATCCATAAAAAATCACCCCAGGTCAGGGAAATATGTGCCCTACTGAAACACCAGGGAATAAAAATAACCAAAAAACAAGCCTCTTTGTTTTGGGAGGTATTCCTTCAGATAGTGCAACTCATGGCCAAGGATACTATTTATAGCTCAGATTCATGGATCCAAGTAGCTTCTCTCATCATGAATAAAGATACCTGAGAAAGAGAAATACTCTCTGTCTTAGTCAGGGTTTCTATTCCTGCACAAACATCATGACCATGAAGCAAGTCGGGGAGGAAAGGGTTTATTCAGCTTACTTCCACATGGCTGTTGATCACCAGAGGAAGTCAGGACTAGAACTCAAGCAGGTCAGGAAGCAGGAGCTGACGCAGAGGCCATGGAGAGATGTTCCTTGCTGGCTTGCTTCCCCTGGCTTGCTCAGTCTGCTCTCTTATAGAACCCAAGACTTCCAGCCCAGGGATGGCACCACCCACAAGGGGCCCTACTCCCTTGGTCACTAATTGAGAAAATGCCCCACAACTGGATCTCATGGAGGCACTTACCCAAATGAAGCTCTCTTCTCTGTGATAACTGCAGCCTGTATCAAGTTGACACACAAAACTAACCAGTACCCCCTCCCAGGATTTTTTTCTGATCTTAGCTGCAATTCAGCAATATATGGGGCCATCTAAAATAAGACAGACTGATAGAAGCACAGTTCTTGAGCCCCCTCAGTCAGATGAACCCAAAGATCAAGGTCATAAAAACCACTCTATTTCAGATCTCACAGACTTTACTCAATTAATAAAAGAAATAAAATCCATTTAACCAACCCTGCCCCCTTATGCCTCAGAGGAAACACTAAATCAGCCATCTACTCCTCCTGCCCATCTCTCTCCCACTCAAGGGCAAGACTCTATTAAAAAGAAAGAAAAGAGCTACCACTCAACCCTTCCCTCACATACCCTCCCTCATCCAACCAGAGAGACATAGCTCTCCTCCCTCTTCTCCATGCCATAAAAGCAAAATACCTTCAAAACTCAGAGATGAAGCCTCAGCCTCACCTAACTCCATATTCCCTTACGCCCAACCATCTACCACCCAACAACTTTGTAATTTTCAAGATGCTGTGGCAAAAACTAACTGTGCCTCCCATGCTACACAAGAGCCTGAGATGGAACTAGAAACTGCTGAGGCATACCTAGTTAATATTAACCCCAGTCGAAATAGACCACTTAACTGGTATTCACTAAAAGCTTCAGACTTAAAAGAACTCAGGAGGAAGTGAGGGAGGATGGTATCCATGTGCCCTGGACAAAATCTCTCCTACAGAGCCATATTGCTAATTTAGATACACTCCAAAATTTGAGAGATATTTGTCTTTCTTCCATCACTGGCCTCATGATTTTGGAATGAGAAGCCTTATTTTAAGATGAATGTTTTCAACAGTTCAGGCAAAAGCAGGACAGAGGCAATACCCGATGGGGTTTTAATGAACTCTTTGGCCAGGAAGACTTTTCCACTGGAGAACAGCAGGCAAACTCAGCCAGTAAGATAATATGAGCAAGTCCACCTCTGTGCAACCCAAGCTTAGGATAGGCTCACTCGACCCTCAGCATCACAAGACCCCACCTCCTCCCTGCTCCCTCTCCATCAAAGCCTGGAGAACCCCTATCTAATTTCATTCTCAGAACTAAAATGAGTCTAGAAAGAAAAATTCCCAACCCCACAGCCAGAGACCTCCTTCTTAAAACCATTGTATGGGAAGGCGTGACTTCTGAATCCAAACTAGCTTGCCAGGGCCTCCAGACAGAACATCAGGATAAGTGGACTGTGGCCACTAAAGACATAGGAACCATATCACACAAGATTACATCCATGGCTCAGGCATTTGTAGCAGCAGTAAAAATACGAGGAATCTGCTTCAAATGTAGAGAGGCAGGACATTGGAGGAGTGAATGACCAAAAATCTCTCTGCACATAGCAGATTCTAATCCCCCAAAGACAATTTGCCCCCCACTGAAGAAAAGGTTTCCACTGGAGGAAACACTGTACTGCTATATATGATAAAGATGGTAAGCCTCTGGAACACTTAAACTCCAGACAGTGCAGCTTTCAGCCCCAACAGTAAGAGAGCCAACTGCTCCCATAGAAGCCTTATGCGTGTCCAGCATCTCAGAAGGCTCCCATCCAAAATTAACCATTAAAATAGACAACAAACCACTCAAGTGCCTTATTGATACTGAAACAGACAGGACAATTTTAAGACAGCAAGAAATCATACAGGACTGGCAACTGATCCCTGGGCCCCAGCTCTTAGGCATAGGGGCTACTTCTGACACATTTATCACCAAACAGGTTAACAAGTGGGAAGACCCAAATGGGTCTAATGGCCTTACATTACCCCTAGTTACTCAAGTAGCCACCAATTTTCTAAGGAGAGTATTTTACAAGCCTTAGAGGTGGTTCTTACCACCCAACCAGAATGAGGCCACATTACAATAAAGAATGTTACCTATAAAGATAATACCCAAGGAGTCCTAATAAATTTCCCTCCAAATTACTCCCAATCCTAGGGGCCACTGTCAGATTTAGTACTCCCAGCCTTGATTAGCTTTCTGATGAGTCTGTCTGAGTCCCACAGTGGCCTCTATCAAGGGAAAACCTTAGAGCCCTCACACAGCTGGTAGAACAGCTGTTGCTACAACACCTCCACCCCTCCCAACAGTCCATGGAATACCCCTGTGTTTGCTGTAAAAAAAAGATTTCACAGGGATGGAGATTATTACAAAGTCTAAGGGCAATTAACAAAACCATGTGAATCTGCGGCTCCCCACAAAAAGGGCTACCCCACATCTCAGCCATTCCTGCCAATGTTCCCGTTAGCAATAGATATAAAGGACTATTTTTTTCATTCCTTTCCACCATAGAGATTGGGAACGTGTTTCATTCTTAGTTCCCCCCATTAACCACTCTGGCACAGCCTTACAATATGAATGGATTGTTCTCCTGCAGGGAATGGCTAACAGTCCAATCATTTGTTAGGAGGCTATAGCCACTGCATTAAAACCCTATTTCATCAAAGAGCTCAATATCTATCATTATATGGATGACATTTTCGTGTGTGTGGGGTGACTCTTCTGCCTCCACTCACAACTGAAGAACCAGTTAATGCCTACCCTATCTGCCCTAGGATTCAAAATAGTCCCTCACATAATCCAACTTGTTCTGCCCTTTTCAGTTTTAGGAACAAAGATCTCCTTTTCGTCAATATATCCCCTCAAACCCACCCTAAAATTAACACTCACCTCCCTCCAAAGCTTTTTGGGAAACCTCAGTTGGCTTTGGCCCTGGCTCCCCCTTACTACAAGCACCCTTCAACCACTCTTCAACCGCCTGAAAGGAGACTAAAGTCCCGCCTCCCCGAGTACACCATCCTCAGAGGCAGTCTGAGTTCTAAATTCTGTCAATGTAGCCCTAAAAGATATGGCTCTTGCTAGGTATGACCCAGCAAAAGCTATACAGATCCTCATCTTTAACTCCTCCCCTACACTTGTGGGAACTTTTTACCAATATCAGGGGGTGCTGGAATGGTTCCACAACCTATGGGTAGTGCACCCCGAATTTTAAATGAATTGGATGCACTCACTACCATGATTTAAAATGGTAGGGACAGAGTCCTACAAACCCTAGGGAAAGAACTTACTCTTCTTGTCACCCCTTTCTCCCTCTCTGACATTCAGTGGCTAGTCAAAAATCACTCCAACTTTGCTATCAGCATAATAGGATTCCCAGGACAAATTGACAACCATTATCCTGACAAAAATGGGCCTCTACCCTCCCTCTGTTGTGATGGCTGCCTCCTAAACTATTCTCAAAAGAGCCCATAGCGGGAGCCCCCTCAATATTTAATGATGGGGGAAAGAGGGGAGATGCAGCAATAATATATTACTTCCCTGAGGATGAACCCCCAAACTACTCAGTCACCCCAAATATAAAGAATTATATGCCATCTATATAGCTATGAAAGAAGTCAAGGGTCCCCTCAATCTCTTCTCAGACAGTATATACACTGTAAATTGGCTCCCCTGGTTGTCAAGATCCTTCATGAAACTAGAAGCGAACCCACTTTCTCTTCCACTTATACAAGTCTCCACCTACCTATAGGAAAGAGACTCCTCTATCTACATCCATCATGTCCAATCGCACAGTCCCCTGCCAGGTCCTATATCTGAGGGAAATGCACTTGCTATCCAAACTACCTCAACAGGGATGTTCATGTCCTCCACTGAACAAGAAGATCAATTTCATTCACCCACACACACTAATATAAAGGGGCTTCATGACCGCTTCCTCCACATCCCTCTCGCTCAACTCCAAAGGATAGTAAAGACATGCTCCTCTTGTGCATCCCGTATTACTGGCTCAGCTTTACAAATGATGGGTACCAATCCCCAAGACCTTAAGTCCAATGTCTTATGGAAAATTGATTTCACCAATATTCCCCAATTCGGTAGACAAAAATATTTTGTCACTGTAGATACATACTCATATTTTATATGGGCTACAGCCCAAACAGGTGAAAACTCAAAAGGTTGATTCACCATATGCTCTCCACTTTTGCCATCATGGGCATTCCTCAACAGAAAAAAAAAAACTGATAATGATATGGCCTTCACTAGCTCTCATTTCAAAATCTTCTGCACACACTGGGAAATTGTTCATCACACAGAAATTCCCCAAAACACCCAGGACCAAGGAATAATAGAAAGAACACATCAAACCCTAAAAGCCCAACTCCTAAAACAAAAATCAACCACCTCTCCCCCTAATGTACAGTTAAAAATGGCTCTGACTGCCCTAAACATATTTAATATCTACAAAAATTCCAAACATTCTCCTATCACTTTCCATTGGCACATACCAAAATTAACCCCCCTTATCCTAGTATGAAGATGAGACCCTCTAGATGAAATTTGGAAGATACCATACCCCATCCTTCGAACCAGGAGGGGCTTCACTTATGTTTTCCCACAGGACCAACTTAAGCCTATCTGGGTTCCTGCTAGAAGTGTTGACACCACCCCATCAACCAAGAAGATGGCCCTCCTCTTGCTGGCAGATCACTGAAGTGGAGGTGACAAAGGAAACATCACATCCATAAGGACAACAAGATCTCTTGGAAGGATATCCATGACCTGGTGACTGCTGCCCAGGCCATATGCCCTCTGCAAGCCCCCTCTCTCTGTTCTCTTGGATGTTTTTGTTATTCTTCATGCTAATTCTGCTACTGCCCAGGCTCTACTTAGCCTTCCCAACACATACCACTGTAGATTCTATGCTAGGGAAATCTACAATGGACAAAACAAATTTATAGGGACCCAAGACTGTCCACTCGAAGGATGTCGAACCAGGATTGAGATCCCTCCACATCCAGATTCCATCTCTACTACCCCCAGCTTTTTTCTCTGTTTTTCTTACTGAAACACAGGAGAATGTCTCTAAGAGGTCTCCACATATGGAGGTTGTAGATACTTGAGCTGCAGAATAGAACCAACTAATAGTGGCAGCACCATATTCAACAACCTAAACACTAATTTTCAGCTCTCCACCAACAATCCATGGGATGAACATTGGCGGACCGGAGTCATGGATAATCTTTACCCCAATGGCTATGCCAAATACCCAGTTGCTCATCTGCACATCTTCTGTGAGCTTGTTCCTGCCATGAAATCAGCCTTTACTCACGCTGATATTATCCAACAGGAAAATCAGTCTCAGAAGGAGCTGCATACTACCTTCTCCTGGTTGCAATACATCCAATATGCAGCTGACCTCCTTCCCTTAACAAGTTACCCCAACTCCTCCCAATGCATTTTCTGTGCCTCTCTCACCTGACCACTATTAGCAGCTGTTCCCATTAACATTTCCCTTTATGACATCCATTGAACCCTCCCCAGGAGGAAAGCACAGGACATTTCTCTCTTTGACCTACCCCACCCTCTTTGCCTGGTAGGGCCCTCCTCAAAACCCCATCTTACATGTGTCCATGACATCACCATCACCAAATCAGTATGTAGTAACCCTCCTGCCCTCCTCTGGTTCAAAGGCCCCACCAGTTCCTGTATTAATTCCATTTTTCTAGGCTCCTGCACCTCTGTGATAATTGTTCCCCAAGTTTATCTCTAGGAACCTGAAAAACTCACCTTACAGATGGGAGAAAGCCAAAAGAAGAGAGAAATCTTCATCTCTCTGCTCATTGGACTAGGCCTTACTGTCTCACTGGGTGCAGCAGGAACTGCCAGAGCAGCCTTTGCCCAAACACAGCATCTGGACAGTGACTTACAAGACAAGCTTGACCAGGAGATGGCTTCCACTACAGACAGCCTTGAGTCTCTTCAGTGCCAGATAACGTCATAGCAGGAGTTGCTCTCCAAAACTGGAGAGCCCTGGATTTGCTGACTGCTGAACACAGAGAGACCTGTCTTTTGCTGGGGAAAGAATGGTGTTTTTATGTCAATGAATCTGGGCTGGTAGAACAAAATATACATACACTTAAAGAACTCAGTGAGACCTTCTGGGCATGCTATAATCCCAACACTCCTACTCCTTGGTATTCTAACCCCTTGGAAGCCTCGTTTCTTCCCCTCCTTGGCCCCATACGATCCATTGTAGCTTTGCTTCTCTTGGCACACTGTCTCATTTAGTTTCTAAAGCAGCAGATGAATAGCATTGCAAAAATCAGTACAAATCAGGTCTTGGTTCAGTATCAAGCTGTTCCCGACATACTAGACAGTTATTCTGATGACACCTCTCCCATATAAAAAGAAAAAGGGGGAGTTGTAGGGTAGTGGTCTGTTCAGTTAACCTGGACTCAGTCGGGTAACAGGTCTGGAACCCCAGTCACCCAGTGGGCAATAATTCCTGCCTGCAAGGGACAGAAGGTGTTTCGCCATGCCTTCTGAGTCCCTGGCCCCTGTTTCAGTATTAAACTTCCACAGCCCCATGCAGGTGAGGTGTGTGATATTGGTGAAGCTCCCTTACATGTAAATAAAGACCCTCAGCCCAAACCAATGAGAGAGTACTGCTGTCAAAATCTGAATGACTCCCAAAACTGTATATATATATATATATATATATATATGTGTGTGTGTGTGTGTGTGTGTGTGTGTGTGTGTGTGTGTGTGTGTGTGATGTCCAGGGAATTAAAACATGCAAAAGATCTACACCATTGTATGAGCCTTTTGTTCTAAGAGCTGTAACATTTGGGAAAGAGGCCTGCTCTCCTGAAATGCTGCCTGAAGATGCGCTGCACTCCTCACTAGCTAGTAGGCCTCTCATTGGCCTAGCTGGACCTGACTCAGTGCAGGGCAGCAGAGAGCAATGGGGTGGCCTGGAAGACATGGTAGAGATGGAGGTGCAGCTCAACTGTAGTGGCAGACAAATGGCGGAAATGATTTCTCCTTCCCACCTATGCTTGCTTTCCTTTGCTGGGGTCAGGCCAAAGATCTCCATGGAAAGCCTCAAGCATAGAGGTCCATACCTCCCTGTTCCAATTATGACCATTTCTACATTCTCTAGAAAGACAACCTATAATAACCCCTTTCAGCACCAAAGCTCTGGGAACTGGGATGACTCTTCATAACTTCTTCAAGCTGAATATGGGTGTTGTGATATTTTGAAATGGATGGGTAGGAAAAATAAGGTAGTTAGTTGGTCTTAAGAAGTCCACACCAACAATTTACTTATTCTCTAATGTCTGTGTCTTGACTGGATCCAGATAAAAGTCCAGAACATCAGGATTTCAAGTAGGTCAGTTCAGCATGTGTGACGAGATGATTTACAAAGGCTGTATATTGTGTAATATACAATCTCAAAAAAAGTAATATCAAGATATATTTTACTTGTTTGTTTAATTCTCTTGAATCTAGTTTTCTGTGGGTCTAATTATTTCTCCTAAAATAGCATGTCTTTGAGCCAGAAACCAGAAAAACTTTTTTTGACTTCTCTCCCAAAGGAAGAGGAATAATATAACAAGAAAACTCAATATCACAACCATTTTGAGAATTAAAATAATCTAAAATGAGTGAAGTAAACTAAAATACAGGGCCTCTTCCTAGGCCTTGTCTATTTTACTTAGCAGGATTTAAAAAAAAAAGATTGCCATGGAGCCCATGTTAGACAGAATTTGAGCATCATGTGAGACGTAAAAAAGATTTTATACCATCTTACTGTTTGGCTCTCTGCCTAGAGCAGCCATCTTGTTATACCATTTATCTGTTCAACTCTCTACCTGGAGCCACAGATATATTTTATTGATATTTGTATAATATATATCTGTTGATCCCTCTACCTGAACCCACAGACAATATTATTCATTACCTGTACATAGCAGGCAATATTATCACTGCTTTTCTACACTGGAGTAATTGACAAATATTTCCTGTCTCAATTCTGAACCACAGGTGAAATTCCCCACATGATTCAGACAGAATCTAAATATAAATTGATCCTAAAAGCAAATAACCCCAATTTTAATTTCAATGTTTGATCCCTGTGCTCTAAAGAATATGCAACTTCCATTCTACACCTCTCTGACTCAGAGCAGCCTGCACTCCATACAGCAGGAGGCCTCTGAACCTGCCAGGAGATTCTTTCAAGGTTCCTGTGTTTGAGTCCACAAGACCTCTAATTCTCAAGTTAAAGATTTTAAATTTCTAGTGGATTCTTGCCCAGCACATTGGTTCACAACCTGTTGCAGGTAATATTTTAAAAAATGGACATGCAGGTTTACCACGCTACTACCAGCAATTAGAGGACCGCATGGCTCCAGCCAGGTAAGCTCAACTCAGAGGTCTCTTTGGGCCAGAGCTCCCAAGTACCTTGGCAGACAACTGGCACCAGCACCATGCAATGACTGTCTACCCCACTGTCAGCCACCACAGCACCCATGTACCTAATAGAATCAAAACACTTAAGTCTTATAATTAACCACTAAGATTTACATATCAATATATTCTCAATTATTTCCTGTAACATCTACCTTTCTTAGCTACCATCATGGCTTTAATATGAGAATCTGATTTCTCAATTTGGGTTAAAAGTAAATTCTTGCCTCTCACCGAAAATATTGTGAAAAATATTATTTGGGGGTTTCTACATCACTAAGAACATTTAGATCCTAAATAAAAGACACAAATCCTTTGTATTCATAATAAGCCCTCAAAACACTAGAGCTGTGAAGATAACAACCCTCTGTACTATTTTGTCCCACCCACACCATGGCATCTTCTTCCTTCTTTTTCTTTCTCTTCTCTCTCTCCTTGCCTCTACCTCAGACCCTAAGTCTGGGAACTGAAGCTCAACTTACATCTCTTCTGGTAGGTACAGGCTGTATGCACCTTTATTCAATCAAGAGTTTAAAAGTAAGGAACAGGGACTGAACAACAAAATTTGACACACATGAGAATTCACTCATCTGGAGGCAACCAGATGTTGTAGTACAGAATTTAGCATTACAATACACAGCAACAAACCAAACCTCAACAGATTGATATGTTTACATATAAATGCATATGTGTGATGTGGATACAAGATTGTGTAGTATGTGAATGTGTGTATGTTTGGTGAATAGAAGTATGATTGACTATGTGATGGTATAGATGCATTAAGCATATGAATGAAGCTATATATGTATATTATGTATTTGTCTGCATATTCATCTCCCAGTCCCAAAGCTTTTCATCTCATGTAATTTATTGATATTTTATTAGACAGGGTATCCTGAATCCTACACTGGCCACAAACTTACTATGTAGCTGATGATAACATAGAATTTATGATCCTTCAGTTTTAATCTATAAGTGCAAGTATGAGAATGTAGTACCAATGTGCTAAATATTCAAATGTTTATGTCTGTATTGTACACTACATGCCCCTGTAAGTTGGTTGTTTGGTGTGTAGCATGCTGTTCACATGCTAGTATTTTAAAACTCTGGATTGCTGTGAGTTCACATCTCATTTTACACCAACTGATTTTGGGTGTCCATTGAGATCATCCCTACTAATATAATTACTAACACAATAATGGGTAACAAAACAGCACAAGAAGTGACAAGGATTGCTGGAGGTCTCACTCATCACAGATCATTATTATCAGTTGAAGTTTGAGTATGTGACTGTAAATTATTGAGTGTATACAGACTTGTGGGTAAACACTGCACACTTTATTAGCCAGTCCTCTGCTAGTGATCTACCTTTGCACAACAGAAATGTAAAACCATCTTCATATACATTACATGGAGGGATGGCCCAGAGGTTAAGAACACCTGCTTCTATTTCAGAGGAATCAGGTTCCATTCTGAGCATCCGTTTTGTTTGCTTACAGCCTCTTATAATTTCAGCTTGAGATGGTCTGATTCTCTCATTACCTCATAGACAATGCATTCATATGGGAATATACAAACAGAAGAGACATAGACATTGAAGGAAGTTTACAACCCACTTGCCTTTTGAACCCTTCATTCAGATGTCCTAAGTGGTAGAGTGATATCCAGAAGGAATATCAATAGTGTTTTCCATTGCTCCAATCTAAGCACAGTGATAGGTTCAGGAAAATTCTTACCATAGATAATTGACTAATGAGCACTGTAACCTGTTTATAATGGAACCAAGAGGTGTTAGTGCATGCCTGTATTCAAAGTACTTGGAAAGTAAGAAGAACAAGATTAGTTCAAAGTCATTATCATCTACACCACTTACTTGAGACCTTCTTTCATTGCATGAACTAATATCACCTCACAAAATGGGGAGACAGCATAACATTTAAGGTTCTGTCAAGCATGAGAAACTAGGAGAGATCTCTAGACTTCATTTAATGTTGGAAGGAGATAGCTCAGATTAGAAGATTGTGTTGTGACCTGAATATAAAAGACATTGGATGTACACATGAAAACAACAACAACAACAACACACACACACAAACACACACACATAAACATGTACAAGCATACTAACAAAATATTAAAATAAATAATCAATTGATATTTGGAAGGGGTTTTATTAGCTTTTCTTGGAAAATATATGAAGATGGAAACTGAGTGTAAAGATTTTCATTCTCCAAATTTTATATTGAAGGTGATTTATCTAATCAGAAATCCCAGAGATTCTCTCATGTCTGGTTATCAATTCTGGAGTGCCAGAGATTACTTTAAGAAAGTAGAGTCACTTGAAAGCATTTTATTCAAGGGAATTGTGAGTGTTCTGTGCAATGATGGTCTGGGAAGTCCAAAGTCTCTATGGTACATCTGGGTATTCCAGCTGCACGTGGGCCCCCTCAAGAGTGGAAAGTATATTGACTGAATGACAGGGCTACTGTACCTCCTTTGCTTGACTTATTGTTAAACACCCTAGAGTTTCCTGAATCACTAGATATTTCAGCACAAAAAGAGACCATATGTTCCAAGCAAGGATTCTATCACCATCTCCATCCCCAGGCTCCCTTTTCTTCTTTTTTTGAAGACAGGTTCTCACTAAATTGCCCAGACTGACCTTAAAAGAATATAAGGCCTATTGATGGACCTTCTTTTCCTCAGGCTCCTCTCCATTTCCATTCCTGTAATTCTTTCAGACAGGAACAATTATGGGTCAGAGTTGTGACTGTGGGATTCCCCCCGTCTCATTTTATGCCCTGTCTTCCTAGTGGAGGTGGAATCTATAACTTCCCTCTCCCTAATGTCAGGAATTTCATCCAGCTCAAGGGGAGGTCCCAAGGCTTGACACTATTACTGAGGCTATGGAGCACTCACAAAAATGGACCCAACAAGCAGCTAAAAGAGTCAGAGGCAGATAGTTGCACTCAACCAATGGACAAAAGCAGCTGACCCATGTTGTTGAATTAGGTGTTGAAAGGAAAGGTGTTGAGGAGGAGGGCAACCCTGTAGGAGGACCAGCAGTCTCAATTAATCTGGTCCCTAAGATCTCTCAAACACTGAAGCACCAATCAGGCAACATACACCACCTGATATAAGGCCACCAACACACATACAGCTGAGGACTACTAAGTCTGTGTTCATTCAGAGATGATACACCTAACCCTCAAGAGGCTGGTGGCCCCAGGGAGTTTAGAGGTCAGGAGGCATGGGGGTTGAGGACATCCACAAGGAGACAGGGGTGGGGAGCAGGTATGGGACATGATGCAGTAGGAGGGTGTATGGGGGTATAAAATATGGTGTGCTAAACAAATAAATAAATAAACAAATAATTTTTTTTTAAAAAAAGAGAGACTATAAGGCCACCCAAACCAACACCTACTTTGAGACTTTATAGACTGTTTGCTCATTCGGGTGATAATGAATTACAACATGTAAGGTGAAGATTGTATTGGGGCTACAGATATTTTTCAGTGGTTAAGGGTACTTTCTACACAACCATGAGGATCTGAATTCAGATTCTATCACCTACCAACAACCTGAGAGTGATCTCACATAAACTCGTGGCCCTTGGGCTAGAGTTTCACGGAGCAAAGATTGGACATCCGGTAGTATTATTATCTTTTCCTTTAGTGTGCTAAAACACCATGACCATGAAAACATATAGCAGAAAATTTATTTAGCTAGAGCAAGAAGCTGAGATTTTCTTTGCTTATGAATAAACATGAAGAATGAACAGAGAGTTGCTAAAGCTTTTGAAACCTCAAAGCCTACCCACAGATTCATTTTTCCACCAGAAAGGTCATACAACCTAACCCTACTCAAAAAGAAGCACCAAACATCTGAGACTAGAGGGCACATATCATTCCAATCATAAAATGGGGATTATATCTACCAATCTAGCTGAAAAGTCTAAGTCCTGAATTTAAGGAAGGACCACTCCTCAAAGGAGTAAGGCAGACAGCAAGAAAAGAAGCTACACAACTTTCTCCTCTGGTATTTTCTCTTGTGTACATAGGCAAACATACCAATGTACACATAAACAAATGTCCTAATATACCATAATACGTAGATGCATACATACATTCATACATACATACATACATACATACATACATACACACACACACATACAAACACGCACACACACACAAATACATCAAGAATTAGGTAGCTAATAACAGTTTCTACAGAAAGATACATACAACATTAAAATTTTCTAGACAGCAAAGTAGAGGCTGACATGCCTGAGGATAGTACTTGTATTAAAATGTTAGATTAGCAAGAAACAAAAAGTTGGGCTACAAAAGCTGCACAGTAGTTAAGAGTGTGGACTCTTCTTGAAGAGGACTCAGATACAGAGCCAAGGTCAGATGTGAGGTGGTTCACAACCTTCTGTACTTCAGTGGCAAGACCCATGTAAAAGTCAGGCAGGTCTTATGACCCCTATAACACAGTACTTGACAAATAGATATTGGACATAAGAAAAAATGAGCTAGCCAAATTAAATTAAATTGCTTTCAGTGAATGAACTTATTTGAGTAAATAAAATAGGAAACAATTATGAAAGACATGTAATATCATCTTTGTGCTTTCATATGCATGCATACTGCACATATGTTCCTGAACCCATATATATACTGGAAAATACAAACAGACATGAAACTACATATGTGTACCCAGAAAAAAAATTATCAGAATTATAAAGAAACACTGAGATTGAGTAAAAGAGACAAAACTCTCTTTTTAGATGTGGTTGAGGTAATTCTTCAGGGAAGATTGTATTAAAGCACAGAGTCCCTTTGTATTCCTGTATGGAGATGCCTTGTTTTCCTCACACTCATTCATGTGGATGGAATCTTCCATGAGTTTCTCTCTTACCCCACTTTCCCTTATGTATGTGAGATCATAGATAGAGTAATGTTATGCATCATAAATTTCACTACATATATTTACATATGTAATTTAAAAAAATACACTTATATGATGGTAAATATGCACAGGATTTGTTTGTCAGTTACAGATTAGAAATGTGGGCAGTGAAAACATTGGTGGAGTTCAGGAAGTCTTATGGAAGAATTTGGGGAAGGATTGAGGATCCCGAAGGGAATAAGAACTCCACAGAAAGACCAAAAACCCGTACTCTTGTGGGCACTCAGAGACTAAAACACCAACCAAATAATATACACAAGATGGGCCTAAGCTCACTACACACATATAGCAGATATACAGCTCTGTCTTCATGCAGGTCCCCCAACAACTAGAAAAAGGGACATCCCTAAAGCTGTTACCTGTCTGTAGGCTGTGCTGTCTTGCCTCAGTGGTAGAGGATGCACCTAGTCCTGCAGAGACTTGATGCACCAGGACTGGGGGAAAAATAGAGAAATCTCCTCTGCCCTCTCAGAGGAGAAAGCAAACGTATGGGACTATATGAGGAGGAACCAGAAGGAGGGTAGCAATCAGAATGGAAAGTTAATGAAGTAATTCATAGGAAAAATTTTGGACAGTGATTATTGTTAGTGAAGAACATAGAAACAGTCTATAGTGCTTTCTTTTTAAATGTTCACATTTATTTATTCATTTATTATGCATGTGTATATACATACACATGCTACAGCCTGTCTTTGGATGTCAGAATACAACTTAATGGATCAGTTTTCTTTTACACTTAGTGGATCAGAGGAATCAAACTCAAGAAAAGAGGCTTGGCAAAATTTCATGTAATCATTAATCCATCTATCTGGGTAGAATTCCTGCTTTTATTCATCTAGTAGTCACATTCTGCTCTTTCACACACAGTACCAATTGGATCATGGTTTGAGTGCACATGTGGCTGGATGGCCTTGAGAAAGAGAGCCAACATTGACAAAGAGCTGAAAAAGTTAAGTGTCATTGTTCCTATCACCACACTGCCTCTCAGCACCTCAATTCATGTAACATCTTTTTTTTTTTCAGTGACTCCACTCTACATGCTCTGTCAGTGTTACATTTCTGGAGAATGCTAAAAGTGAACTTTGCTGCCTCCATTAGCTTGCTTTTGTTTGTCACTTTCCAAGCTACAAGTCCTTTCTTCATGTCTTTCCAGTTTTATTTTTGAAACACCGTAAAGAACTTTTACTGTAAGTGGAGGTGGCACACAACAGCTTCCACATCCACTGTGGCTTGTAAATGTTTCTCTGCTGGGTCTGCAGACATTGCCAATGGGTAAGTGCCTTTAATGTGCCATAATAAATATTTGTGTCTAAATCTCCAGCACATATTTAAAAATTTAGGAATGGCTAATGCCTGGAACCCCTGAATTAGGACAGCAAACATAAATAGATCTCAAGAACTTGGTGACCCACTACCCTAAGCAAAACAAAGAAGATTCAGGTTCAATGAGAAGCTATCTAAAGATAATATGCCAGAACATAGTAAAGGAAGACACTAATGATTGTCTTCTGCATGTGTGCCAATGATCACTCTTCAGCCTCAGCCTCAAACAAACAGAAATCACAGGCCTGGGTGACTGTTACGCTCTGTGAGGTCAACTATGGTTCTGCTTGCTGAGTTTACTGTTCTGGTATCAGGAACTCATAGTCCAGGCTGGGCTCAAACTCACTGTATGTCTGGGGATAGGTTTTAACTTTTGATTTTTCTAGGTTTGCATCCAAAGTGTGCATTATTATATCATATTACTTTTTTTTAGATATTTTCTTTATTTACATGTAAATTTCTCCTTTCCCAGGTTCCCCTCCAAAAAACAAACAAACAAAACCAACAAGAATAAACCCCTTTTGCCTCCCCCTCCCCATGCCTGCCACCCCACCCTCTCCCACTTATTGGCCCTGGCATTCCCCTACACTGGGGCACAGAACCTTCACAAGGCCAAGGTCCTTTCCTCCTACAGATGATCGAATTTGCAGTCCTCTACTATACACATGCTGCCAGAACATTCAGTCTCACCATGTATTGATTGGTGGTTGGGTCCCTGGGAGCTCTGAGGGTACTAGTTAATAATTGTTGTTCGTCCTAAGGGGCTGCAAACCCTTCAGCTCCATAGAACCTTTCTCTAACTCTTTCATTGGGGACCGTGTACTCAGTTCAATGAATGGCTGTGAGCTCCTACATCTGTATTGGTCAGGTATTGTCAGAGCCTCTCAGGAGATAGCTATATGCTTGTCCTTCCTTCAGTCTCTGCTCCATAGTTAATCTCTGTCACTCCTTCTGTGGGTATTTGGTTTCCCTTTTTAAGAAGGAATGAAATGTCCACCTTTTGGTCTTCCTTCCTCTTAAGTTTCTTGTGGTTTGTGGGTTGTTCTTCCTGTATTCTAAACTTCTGGGCTAATAACCACTTATCAGAGAATGCATACCATGTGTGTTCTTTTGTGATTGGGTTACCTCACTCAGGATGATACTCTCCAGATCCATCCTTTTCCCTAAGAATTTCATAAATTCATTGTTTTTAATAGCTGAGTAGTACTCCATTATGTAGATGTACCGCACTTTCTGTATCCATTCCTCTGTTGAGGGACATCTGTGTTTTTTCCAGTTTCTGGCTATTATAAATAAGGCTGCTATGAACATGGTGGAGCATGTGTTCTTATTACATGTTGGAGCATCTTCTGGGTATATGCCCAGGAGTGGTATGGCTGGGTCCTCTGGTAGAACTATGTCCAATTTCTGGAGGAACCGCCACACTGATTTCCAGAGTGGTTGTACCAGTTTGCAATCCATCATATTGCTTAATAAATCTTTTTAGCATTTAAATTTTATTTCATTATTATAAAAGTATGTTTGCATGCATTTGAACATGGCACCACACCTGACTAGAGATTTATTTTTAAGAGAAAGACAGACAGAGAGAGAGAGAGAGAGAGAGAGAGAGAGAGAGAGAGAGACTATGTCACTTCACAAGTTTGTTTCCTTTAATGTTAGTGCTTCCAGAGGACAAAACAGTACATTGAATCCCCAGAATTGGAGTTATAGGCCATTATGAGCTATCTGACATGAGTTATGGGAACCAAATCTGTAAGAACTGTATACTCTGAGCCATCGGTTAACTCATTTATTCTTTTAAAAAGATATTAGTATGTATGTGTGTGTGTGTGTGTGTTTGTATGTATGTGATTGTGCATATGTGTGTGAATTGAATATGTGTATGTGCATTAATGTGTGTTTTCATGTTTTTGTATGTATAGTGTGTATTTTGTGAGTGTGTTTTCATGGTGCTCATGTGGAAGTCAGAGGATGACTAGGGAAGTCATTTCTCTCACTGATTCTTCCTTTTAGAACATTTTCTTTCCTTCCTTGCTTATTTCCTCGCATCATTTCTCTTCCTTTCCATTCTTCAGTCTCTTGTGACCTAACTTCCTGTCTCTGTTGTTATTCTTGTTCATAACTTCACTAGTACTATTTTTTTCCTACAGGACACTAGAAGCACCATCAAGAAGATCTGTGAATTACCAGGAGTGACATTGGAACCATGAGAACTTGAATTAGTGCTGAAGAACAACTCCTTCCAGGTCATGAAAGAAAAGAGTCAGTCTAAGTACAGCATTCTAAGTCATGATAACACACATTTATTAATGATGAGAAAAGGTAGAGATATGGTGTGATTCTGATATTCATCTGAATGTATGTGGGCTTTCCTGTTATTGGCAAAGTATGCTAAGAGTAAAGATGTTTGTATGAATAAATTTTATTTATTTATTTATTTATTTAATTCACATTTCTGCATCTTATGTGCAAGCATGTCACATGTATGTCTACATGTGGAGAACTGAGGTTGGTGTTGGGTGCTTTCCTCCACCCTTCCCATTTTATCTATTGAGACAAGGCCTTTTGCTGAACTAGATCGTGGTGATTCCAACTCCTCTACCTAGCCACCTTACATTGGATCTACCAAAGGCTGAGATTATAGGCTGTTACCATGTCGCTCCTGCTTTTAAGTATGTTACATGGGTTTAAGTTTTAGTTTTTATGTATGGTAAATGTATCATGTGCGGAAACATCACTATCCCCTAACTTAAAATTTGAAAATTGAAATACAGTTCATCATGGCGTGTTCAAACATAATTCATTTCCATTGTTGTTCCTTTTTTATGCACCACTTATACAGTTCCAAAGGCTGTGCAATTCTCTCAGTTTGAATGTGCCATGTGATTTGTGTCCAACTTCCTTTTCTCTTTTTCAGTTTTGTTTTGTTTTGTTTTTTGAGATAAGGTTTCTCTGTATAGCCCTGGCTGTCCTGAAGCTCACTCTGTAGACTAGGCTGGGATCAAACTCAGAAATCCGCCTACCTCTGCCTCCCGAGTGCTGTGATTAAAAGTGTGTGGTACCACTGCCTGGATAAAAATGTATTTGTTTATTTTATGTATATGAGTACACACTGTAGCTATACAGATAGTTTTGAACCTTCATCTGGTTGTTGGGAATTGACTTTTAGGATCTGTGCTTGCTCCAGTCAGCCCTGCTCACTCAGGCCCCAAGATTTATTTATTATTATAAATAAGTACACTGTATCTGTCTTCAGACACACCAGAAGAGGGCGTCAGATCTCATTATGGGTGGTTGTGAGCCACCATGTGGTTGCTGGGATTTGAACTCAGGAACTTTGGAAGAACAGTCAGGGCTCTTACCTGCTGAGCCATCTCACCAGTCCTACAACTTCCTTTTCAACTCTTTTACATTTTACATTTCAACTCCCTTTTCTTCACTTGTGTTTTAATTTCTTATGACTTATATGCACTCTCACTCTTATTCATGTATCAATAAATAAGCAGCAAAATCTCAGCTACCCATATGAGAAAGAACATGCAGTATTTGCTTTTCTGAGTCTACATTACCATACATAATTGCTTCCAGTTCTGTTTATTTTTCTTCAAGTTTTAATTTTCTTTAAGACCCAATATACCACCACTATGTTTACCACATTTTCCATTCTGTCCATCTGTTATCATCCATTGACAATACTTCAAAATACACTTGTTAAAATGAACCTTTAAAATATTCCATGAAAAATATGAGCTTGACATGTGGCTCTATATTTAAAAGCACCCATGGTTCCTTCACAGAACATAAGTTTAGTTTTTTATTCCTGAGCTGAGTAGCACACAACTACTCAGAAAACAACTATAATTTCCCTTTCAGGTAATCAGATCTGAATGTCAGCATCCTCACATACTTGCACACATATGCCATATACTCTCTTATATGTATAAACATATAAGTAAAAATAAACATTAAATGAATGGTGAGAGACAATTCAGTGGTTAGGAGAACTAACTGTTCTTCAGAACATTAAGGTTCTTTTCCAAGCACTTAAATGACAGGTCACCATCTCTAACTAAAGTTTCAGAGTATCTTGTCTTTTATGACCTCTATGAGTGCTGTATGCACAGGATGCACAGAAATACATGCAAACAAAACACCTGTAAGAATAAATAAATTTGAAAACATAAAATATAGAAAATATGGGGCAGGAGAGTTAGCTCTGAGGTTTAGAACTTGGTCTGTTCTTCCAGAAGTCCTGAGTTCAATTAGCAGCAACCACATGGTGGCTCATAATCATCTGTAATGAGATCTAGTGCCCTCTTATTGCCTGAAGTCATACATGCAGACAAAACACTGTATTAATAAAAATATTTTTTATTAACTAGTTTAGTTATTTATATTTCAAATGTTCCCCTTCCTGATCTCCCTTCCACAAACCCCCCATCCCACCCCTTTCCCTTTGCCTCTAAGAGGGTGCTCCCAAACAACCCACCCACACAATCCTGCTTCAATTCTCTACCACCCCTTTTCTCTGGAGCACCACGCCTCCCCAGGACCAAGTGCCTCCCCTCCCACTGGTGCCGGATAAATCAGTCTTCTGCTACTATGTAGCAGAAGCCATGGACTAGCCCACATATGCTCTTTGGTTAGTAGTTTAGTCCCTGACAGGTCTGGGATGTCCAGTTAGTTGATATTGCTGCTCTTCCTATAGGGCAGAATTCCCTTCAGCTCCTTCAGCCCTTCCCCTAACTCTTCCATTGAGGTTGCCAGGATCTGCCCAATGGTTGCTGTTAGTACCTGCATCTGTCTTAGTCAGCAACTGGCAGAGCTTATCAGAGGAAAACCATACCAGACATGGCAAGCACATCTTTGCATCTGCAATAGTGTTAGGATTTAGTTTCTGCAGATGGAATGAATCCTAAAGTGTCACAGTCTCTGGATGGTCTTTCTTTCAGTCTCTGCTCCATTTCTTGTCTGTGTCTCCTTTAGACAGAAACAATTCTTTGTTAAAAGGTTTTAGCTGGATAGATGACCCCATCCCTCAACTGAGGGCCATATCTTTCTCCTGGAGGTAGTCTCTTTAGGTTCTATCTCCCCTGTGTTAGGATGGCTTATGTCATCCCCACATATGTCCTGGTAGCCTCTTGCATCTTTGGTGTCTGGGACTTTCTAGTGGTTCCTTCTACCTCCATTCCTTACCCCTCACTATTACATATTTCTATTCAGTCTCCTGGACCTATGGACTTCTCTCCTATCTCTTCCATATGATCTTCCTCTCCCCTTTTTCTCTCTCCTTCCACTCTCCAACCTAGATTCCTCCCTTCTTCTGCTTCCCATGATTATTTTGTTCCCTATTCTATGTGGGATTGAAAAATCCACACTGTGGCCTTCCTTCTTGTTAAGCTTCATGTGGTCTGTGAGTTATGCCATGGTAATTCAGAGCTTTTAGGCTAATATCTACTTATCAGTGAGTACATACCATATATGTCCTTTTGAGTCTGGGTTGCCTCACTCAGGATGATATTTTCTAGTTCAGTCCATTTGCCTGCAAAATTCATGAAGTCTTTGTTTTTAATACCTGAATATTATTCTATTATGAAAATAAACCACGTTTTTGTATCCATTCTTCAGTTGGTGGAAATCTGTTACATATAATAAATAAATCTTAAAAAATAATAAATATATGTCTAAATGGTAAGTAATATCTAAGTGAAGATAACTCCTTCAAGGCAGTTTTCCTGTGGCTTCTCGATATAAAAGCCCTAATGGGAGGACAGCACCAACTTTTGAATAAATTACATTAGATAAATAAGTAATAGATAGACATATAGATAGATAGTTAAAAATAGATAGATAGTTAAAGATAGATAGATAGATAGATAGATAGATAGATAGATAGATAGATAGA
>JADRCD010206438.1:5633-35269 GCA_019843815.1 Montemys delectorum
GGTGAGGGCCGGGCGCGCGCCGCGGGCCGGGCGGAGGGGAGGCCGCGCGTCGGATGCTGCGGGCGGGCGACGCGGTGGCCCCGGCGGCCCCGGGTCGGCCTCGGAGCGGGGGAGGTCTTCGGGATGCAGGGCGGGGGGCGCCCCCCATCCCGGGCCCCGGCCACGCCACGCGGAGGACGGCAGGTGCCTGCGGGGTCACCGGGGTCACCGCTCGCGTCCCCGGTGGTAATCTGCTCTGCGACAGGGAGGCGCGACGCCGGGGATGCGGCGCTGCAGCAGCTGCGGGTTGGAGAGGCATCCCCGACCCGCACCTGTGCCAGGTGTTGTCCCCGGGCTGTCGCATTCGTGCCCCTGGGACGGCTAGAAGTGCGTTTGTTTCTGCGGGCCTGAGGAGTGGGGGAGGACGAGGTTGCTTAAGCAGTTCTCGGCTTTTCCCGAGGCTGTCGGGGTTGTGGGGGGAACTAAGTTAACAGAGATGTGTAGGAATCTGGCGAGAGTCATTTGGATTGCTTCTTTTCCTAGTTTCTGGCAAAGGGATGGCTGGAGACAGGGCAAAAGTGTTTTCTGGCGCACACTGTCACTTGAAAAGGTCAATCCCTCCATCCTCAGCACCAGCATCGCAGGAGAGTTTTGACAGCAGATGAGAAAGTAGTCCACCTGAGTGAGGACTGCTGCCTGAGCTCCCGGCTACGTGTCCTTTATCATCACTTTTTTTTCTTTTCTTTTTTTCTTTTTTATAAAAAAACTTGCTGATCTCAAGACACCTGGGACCCGTCCGTGTCTATCACCTTCCCTCTGGCTTGAGGATCTGATGTGGATTTTGAGGTGGAGTGAGTGAGGTGTCAGAATTGGACAGGATCCCATTCTCCCTTTGGTAGAATAAAGACATGCTAACGAGTCTAGCTGATTTCTCGGCAGTACATCCAGTTTCTGCCAGGTGGAAGCTGGGACCAGACAATGAACCTGCCTCCCTGCGGAGTGAATGCCAGCAGCTCCAGGGCTTGCTGCTTTTGTGCCAGAGAATGAGTCCTAGCAGAAATGAGTGAGAACCGCTTGCTTTCGAAAGGTCGGACCATACCTTAAGCAGCGGGTTGTTAGTGTTTTTAATAAACCTCTTGCTAATTATGACCGTATGGTTACTTTTATCTGTTTAAAATTGCATCTTAGCACCCTGAAGGCTGAGGCAGGATTGTTAAATTTGGGGTCAGCCTGGGCTCCACAGTGAGACTGTCTCAAAGTAAAACCAATTCAACAAGGCAGTTGTGGTTCATGCCTTTAATCCCAGCACTTGGGAGGCAGAGGCAGGTGGATTTCTGAGTTCGAGGCCAGCCTGGTTTACAGAGTGAGTTTCAGGACAGCCAGGGCTACACAGAGAAACCCCGTCTCGGAAAAACAAAAAAAAAAAAAAAAAAAAAAAAAACCCAACCCAAGTATAAAGTCAGGTATGGTGGTACAGGGCTCAATCCCAGCACTTGGGAGGCAGGTATCTGTAGCTCTGTGAGTTCAAGGCCATCCTGATCTACAAACCTCCTTCCAGGATAGCGGGGGGGGGGGAGGCTTATACAGAGAAACCCTGTCTTGAAAAAAACAAAAGCAGCAGTCGTTTTTTTCCTCTTAAGTCCCTTAGCTTTTTATCGATCAGAATATGGAGGATGCTTTGCTGAGCTTGGAGTTTGTGAGAGTTGGCTGCCTCAGGGGGAATGTTTACCTTCCTCCTCACAGTCCTCTTGCCTTAGCCTCCCCTTTCCAAACACAAGGACTACAAGCATGAGCAGCCACATCTGGCTCCAAAGCCTTTCTTTCTTTCTTTCTTTCTTTCTTTCTTTTTTAAAGATTTATTTATTATTATAAATGAGTACACAGAAGAGGGCATCAGATTTCATTACCGGTGGTTGTGAGCCACCATGTGGTTGCTGGGCTTTGAACTCACGACCTTCGGAAGAGCACTCAGAAGACTTCGGAAGAGCTCTTACCCACTAAGCCATCTCACCAGCCCCCTCCAAAGCCTTTCTTAACTAACACATTCAATATTTAACAACTCAAAAGAGTGCTCTCCACTCTGCCAATCTCTGAAACCGTTTATCTAACTTTAACTCATTTTTACCTATTCGTTTTTATTGTTATTTATGAAGACTTTGTTTTTTTGTTTTTTTGAGACAGGGTTTCTCTGTGTAGCCCTGGCTGTCCTGGAACTCACTCTGTAGACCAGGCTGGCTTCAAACTCAGAAATCTGCCTACCTCTGCCTCCCTAGTGCTGGGATTAAAGGGATGCGCCACCACCGCCTGCCTTTTATTGTTATTTTTGAAACAGGGCCTTATTTAGCACTGGCTGGCCTGGGAGTGACCTTTGTAGCCCAGAATGACTACAAAGTATCAACTAGGCAAGTTGACATCTATAATGTGAACATGGTGGCTTCCTCTTAAAAGGAAGATGCGTTTGTATCGTGTGTGAATGTGTGTGGCTGCACTGAACTCTTCCGAGCTGGAGCTGCGCTTAGAGGCATGTAGGTGGTTGTGAGCTACTGCCTGTGGGTGCTGGGAACTGAACTTGGGTCCTCCACAAGAGCAGTATGTGCTCTTAGTGAAAGCCTCCCTCTTTTAATCTTTTTCTTTCTTTTTTTTCCTTGCTTCTTTTTTTTTTTTTTTGAGTCACCATCTTTCTGTATCTATCAGGAACTATTAAGACCCCTGCCTTAGGCTCTAAAGTGATGAGGATTTCAGGTGTACTATTGTGCTTGGCTGTTTAATTACTCTTGCTAAGCCAGAATTTTTAGTTGTTGCAAAAGTGCTGGAAAACATTTAAAAATTTAATAACTAAAGCCGGGCAGTGGTGGCACACACCTTTAATTCCAGCACTTGGGAGGTAGGGACAAGCGGATTTCTTGAGTTTGAAGCCAGCCTGGTCTACAGAGTGAGTTCCAGAACAGCCAGGGCTACACAGAGAAACCCTGTCTCAAAAAAACAAAACAAAACAAAATAATAATAACTATACAGTCTTTAAAAAAAAAAAAACAACACTATTTTAAAATTACTCTTCTTGGGGCTGGAGAGATGGCTCAGTGGTTAAGAGCACTGACTGCTTTTCCAGAGGTTCTGAGTTCAATTCCCAGCAACCACATGGTGGCTTACAACCATCCGTAATGAGATATGATGCCTTCTTCCGTTGTGTCTGAAAACAGCTACAGTGTACTTATATATAATAAATAAATAAATCTATAAATTATACTTCTTGCAAAAAGTTTCTGCTAATTTAGTGTCAGAGGTAAGCTGTGTACATGAACAATTATAAGAATACAGAATCACACAGGCCCTGTCCCATTAGTGTAATCTCTATTCAATCCATGACGTCAGTTAGTGTTAATATGCCATATCAGTAAAATAAAGTACAAAAGCCACATGATTGTATCAGTAGATTCAGACAACACATTTGTAGGAACCTCCGTTCATCTGTGATTAGAAACCCTTAACTCTGGCACTCTGAGAGTCTGCAGAGGCAGACAGGGTCTCTGAGTTCAAGGCCAGCCTGGTCTACATAGAGAGCTCTAGGAAAGCCAGAGCTAGCCTGAGAAACCCTGTCTCAAAAAAAAACAAACTAAACAAAACCAAACCACTAACACTTGCTAAGTTAGACCCAGAAAGGAACTTCCTCAGGCTGATGGAGGATGTCCCCAGGAAGTGAATGGCATGGCGGTGATCCTGAGCACTTCCTTGTTCATATCAGGAGCAAGGAAAGGATACCTGCTTTTGATACTCGTTTTTCTTTTTTCCAAGACAGGCCATTACTTTACCGTTTAGCCAAGGAAGACATTGAACTGCTTGGCTTCCTGCACTCGTGAGCGCACGTGCACACACACACACACTTTCAAGTACTAGGATTACAGGCATGAGAGCAAATCCAGGGCTCTATTCATATGAGAGATGAGAAGCTCTCACTCTACAAAGTAGGATGCATCTGGAGCCACTGTACCTTTTTGACAGTCTTCCATAGCTCAGGCTGGCCTGGGATGCAGCTGACAATAACCTGGAATTCTTGATTTTAAAATAAATGGTAAGAAGAGTTAGAAAGATGGCTCAGCGGTTGTGATCTCTATGCTCTTTCGAGGACCCTGTTCAATTCCCAGGACCAATTCCCAGTGACTTACAACCATTCTTAACTCCATTCCCAGGGTGACCAATGCCCTTTTTCAGCCTCCTCAGGCACCAGGTGTGCATGTGGGATACAGCATGTAGATGCAAGCAAAAGACTCATACACATTTTTTTTAAAAAAGCTTTTCAAAACCTTAAAACTAATTGTATTGATAAAGAAATTAATACAATATATGAGGGCTGGGAATATGGTTCAGTAGTAGAATACTTGTCCTGTATACCAAGGCCCTGGGTACAATTTCTATGCCATTAAAAGTGTTCTTAAGACAAGATGGAGGGATGGCTCAACAGTTACCAGCTTAGATTGTTCTTGCAGAACATCCAAATTCATTTTCTAGCACCCACACAGGGTAGCTTACAACCTCCTATAACCTCGGCTCCAGAGAATTTAACACCATTTTTTTGAACTCCTTGCACCGTTTTTCTACACTTACGTGTGTGTGAGCGAGCACACATACACACACACACACACACACACACACACACACACACTTTTTTATAATTAAATCTTTTTAAAAGATAATTTTAAAAGACAATATGGTATCGCTGCAACAGAGGCATATTTTAGATCAATGGGAGAAAATTCTGAGCCAGGAATAAATACATTTATTATTAGTTGACCTTTTTTTTTTTTTGAGAAAGTTTCATGTATTTGTGTAGACCATACTGGCTTTGAAATCCTCTCCTGATCATTTCACTCTCCGTGTGAAGTATTGAGTTTATCAAAAATAGTTTGTGGGGAGGAATAAAACATTGAAAAAGAAAAAGGCTTTTGAAGAAATTGTGCCGGGGCAGTTTTATGCTAGCAGATACTATGGTGCACTTTGACCATTTATAGTTTGGAACATGGCCCAGTGGCAGAGTCCTTGCTCAGTGTATGAGAGTAGACATACACTAACACCAGCAGGGCTGGAAACCTTTCTTGACATCACCAAAAATTTAACTAAAAATGGATCATAATGTGAGAAGACAATGCAGAGAATGGAAAGAAACATTTTCTTTTCTTTTTTTTTTAAGGATTTATTTATTTATTATTATCTAAGTATACTGTAGCGGTCTACAAACACACCAGAAGAGGGCATCAGATCTCATTATGGATAGTTGTGAGCCATCATGTGGTCGCCGGGATCTGAACTCAGGACTTCTGGAAGAGCAGTCAGTGCTCTTAACCACTGAGCCATCTCTCCAGCCCGGAAGGAAACATTTTCAAGTCATGCATACAATAAAGGATTTTCACCTAGAATACATAAAGAACTTCCGTAATAGCACGAAAGCCAAAGTAACTGGATGTGGTGGCGCACACCGAGCACTTGGGAGACAGAGGTAGGCAGATCTCTGAGTTCTAGGGGCAGCTTGGTCTACAGAGCAATTTCCAGGATAGCCAAGGCTATATATAGAGAATCTCTGCCTTGAAAAACAGAACACACTCCCCACCCCAGAAAAACAATCAAACAAACAAAAGACGTTTAGTATTGGGGGCTGGCTAGATGGCCAGTGGCTGCTCTTCCACAGGACCGAGGTTCAATTCCTAGAACCTGCGTGGCAGCTCACAACTCTAACTCACACCCTCACATAGACACACATGCAAGCAAGATAGCAGTGCACATAAATAAAAATAAATTATTAAAAAAGGAAAAGGCAAGTACTTTCTAGACATTTCTCAAAAATGATAGATGATGGCTGATAAGTATCAGGAAGACAGTGTCTACCCCAGGGGAAGGTAGGTTCTCGGGAGGCCAATGCACGAAGATTGAGTCTAAGACTGTCTTGGGTTACAGAAGTAGTTCTTCACCCTCCCAAATGTAAGCTACAACTAGATAATGAGTCACATGTATTAGGATAGCTGTCAACTGAAAAACAAAATGGTAACAAGCATTATTAATGATGTGGATAAATGGAAGCCCCGGAACCCTACCCACAAGACATGGTGGCTCTCATGGTGAGCTCAGCATTGAAGGAAGAGCAACAATTCAGTGTTAGAGGATAGCCTGGGCTACAGTGTAGTTCCATGTTAGCCTGGGCCAGTGTGAGATCTAGCATCAAAATCAATCAGAAAAGAAAGCCAGTTTTAAACGATTTCAGAACTTATCAAGCGGTTAGTTACTGTGTGGCTCAGCAGTCATACCACTTACTGTGTATGCCCATCACTCAAAGGAGTAAATTCATGCGGCATTTGCACAGATCACTTTTTCATAATAGTGAAAGGCAGAAATGACTCAGCTGACAACTGGAACAATGATGTGTAGGCACAGTACACACACAGGGGAATAGTCCCAGGCAGTGGGGAGAGCAACACGAATGCTTCAACGTGGACAACTGCTCAGACATGCTGAGGGAAAGGCTCCGGATTCAAGATATCACACCAGATGCAATCAACGTGAAACGTCAGAAGAGAAAGAAATGCAGAGACAGAAAGTAAATTCACCGGAAGCTGAGGAGGGAAAGAGAAAAATGACTGTTAATGGGTTTCTTTTAGGGTAGTGAAAATGTTCTAAAATTAGATAAGGGTGAATTGTACTCAGCCCTGAATGCATGACAAACCACACACTCTCTATCTGATTGTGTATTCTGGCCTCCAACACATGGACATTCCCCCACACAGACTCATATACACATATATGTGTATGTTTTTTGAGATGAGGATCAATGTAGCTCGAGCTGGCCCAGAACTTGCTATGTTGATGAGGATATATCTTTTTTCTCTTATTTTGTTTTCATATGCTATGTTCTTTGTTTTTAATTATGATTTTATTTTTGTGTACATTTATGTTTTGCCTTCATGTATGTCTATGTGAGGATCCCCTGAAACTGGAGTTAGAGACAGTTGGGAGCTGCCACGAGGGTGCTGGGAAGCGAACCCTAGTTCTCTGGAAGAGCAGCCAACGCTGTTAACTGCAGAGGGCTGAGCCGTCTCTCCAGCCCCGGTGGGGATAGATCTCCTCTCTACCTCCTAAATGCTAGTGTTATAAATATGTGTCACTATACTTGGATTATATAGTTTAAAATAGGTGAATTGTATATTACGGAAGTTACATTTCAAACCTAAAGCTAAGAGTTAAATGTAAAATTATAGAAGACATAGGAGGAAGTATTTGATTTGGATTATCCAGAAATCTAGAAATGATACCAAGAGCACAATCAAGTGATATCTTTTTGTTGTCTCTATGCTGGGACTTGAACCCAGGGCCTTACAAATGCTAGGAACATGTTCTGCCACTCAGCTATATCCCCAGCTCTCAAAAGCACAACCCACACAAGTGAAAAAACATAGCTTGGATTCCTTCAAAGTAAAAAAACCCAAAACAATGACAACAACCAAAAAAGAAAAAGAAAGTAAAATTTAAAAGGTATTAAGAAAGGCTGGGCCGTGGTCTACAGAGTGAGTTCCAGGACAGCCAGGGCTACACAGAGAAAGCTGTTTTGAAAAAATTGGGGGGGGGGGCAGGGAGAAAAGCAAGAAGAGGAGAAGATGAAGATGACGACGACTGGGCTGGTGAGATGGCTCAGTGGGTAAGAGCACTGACTGCTCTTCAGAAGGTCATGAGTTCAAATCCCAGCAACCACATGGTGGCTCACAACCACCCGTGATGCCCTCTTCTAGTGCGTCTGAAGACAGCTACAGTGTACTTACATATAATAAATAAATAAATCTTTAAAAAAAAAAGGTGACAACGACAATGACAGAAGACACTGGGCTAGAATGGCTCAGTGATCAAGAGCTCAGCCTGCTCTTCACAGGACCTCAGTTCCCAGCAGCTACAGCAGGAGGCTCACACCATCTGTAACTCCAGCTCCTGGGCAACCAACACTGGCCTCTTCAGCCACCCTCACTTCCATGCACACACTTCTACATATTATTAAAGATAGCAGGGAGGAACCGAAAAGACAAGACATAGACAGACGTAATTACTAAGGAAAGACAGTCGTGGTCACTGAAAAGTATGATAGAAATGTAATGGAGATGTCCATGAGAAAAGAGTCAGGCACGCAGGGGCTTGCCTGGAATCCCAGCACTTAGGAGCTGAAGACAAGAGGATCAGGAGTTGAAGACTGTGTATGTCTACATAGCAAGGTGGAGGAAGCCAGCCTGGACTACACAAGATCCTGTCTCACCCCCTTCCCCCCCAAAACAAACAAACATGGCTGCCTTAGTGAGATGCAACTTTATACCCTTTGGGATGCCTAAAATTAAAAAAAAAAGGCAGAGAGATCAGAGTCCTTATGAAGTGCTAAGGAGAATGTAACATGGTACAGCCACTTTGGAAGGAATTTGGCAGTCTTTTAAATTAACTTGTGAATGTTAAATCTGCCTGGTCTTGGTCACCATTTCCACGAATCCAGCTGAGAACATTTTAGCCCTCCAAAATGTCCCACTGTGCCTGGTCCAGTGAATTCTCATTGCCTCCTCAGAGGAGGTGGCTGATACCTTTGTCTTAACTCAAAGGTCTGTTGTATTGAAGCGACACCGTGGCCCCTCTTACAAAGCAAGCATTCACTGTGGGCTGGCTCACAGTTTCAGAGGTTCATTTCCTCGTGGTGGGCCGCAGGCAGGTGTGGTACAGAAACAGTAGTGGAGAGCTTTACATCCTGATCCGGCAGCAAACAGATCCAGACGCTGGGCATGGCGTGGGCTTTTTAAACCTCACTTTCCTGCTGACATACTTCCTCCAACAGAGTCACCTCCTAGTCTTTCCTAAACAGTCCACCAACTGATTGACTAAGCCATCATGTACGTGAGCCTGTGGGGGCCACTCTCATTTGAGCCACCGCAGCCTGGAATTCCAGTTCTTGTGAGGCGGAGGCAGGAGTACAGCTGCAGTTTCTAGGCTAGCCTGGGGCACATAGTGAGTACCAGGTCAGTCAGGCCTAGACTATCTACTGAGGCCTTGTCGCAGAAAACAAAAACTCCCATGTCATCTCCAGCACTACACTCTGTCTTGTTCTTGTCTCTCTATATTCACTTCTGTTCCCCACCCCATAGAAACACAGTGGACGGCCTTGCAGCTGCCTTCTTCCACTGAGCTGGTTGGGAAAGTTTGGTCGTGTTCTTGGGCATGTGTCAGAAAGTCATGCCTATAAGTCACTGAATATATTGTGTTATAGGAACATAATTTTTTTTTTATCTTTTTTTTTTTTTTTTTTTTTGGTTTTTTGAGACAGGGTTTCTCTGTGTAGCCCTGGCTGTCCTGGAACTCACTCTGTAGACCAGGCTGGCCTCGAACTCAGAAATCCGCCCGCCTCTGCCTCCCAAGTGCTGGGTTTAAAGGCGTGTGCCACCACCACCCACCTGGGTTTTTTTTTAAAGATTTATTTATTATTTTATCTAAGTACACTGTAGCTGTCTTCAGACATCCCAGAAGAGGGAATCAGAATTCATTACGGATGGTTGTGAGCCACCATGTGGTTGCTAGGATTTGAATTCATGACCTTTGGAAGAGCAGTCAGTGCTCTTAACCACTGAGCCATCTCTCCATCCCCCATAATGTTTTAAATTTTTAAAAATTAGAGCTGAGCTGGGCAGTGGTGATGCACTCCTTTAATCCCAGCACTTGGGAGGCAGAGGCAGGCGGATTTCTGAGTTCGAGGCCAGCCTGGTCTACAGAGTGAGTTCCAGGACAGCCAGGGTTACACAGAGAAACCCTGTCTCGAAAGAAAAAAAAAAAAAGAAAAACAAAAAAAAAACAACAACAAAAAAACTGATCCTATGAACATGTGCATGCTTTTTGAGTACACGTGTGTTTTCATTTTTGCATGTGTCAGCATGTGTAAGATATTTGTGTGTATGCATGTGCATGTGTGCTCTCTTGTGGGGGTCAGATTGTTCCCCCTCCCCTTAGTTTTTGAGACAGGCTGTCTCCCTGAACCTGAAACTTACCAATTAGCTGCACTGGCTGGGTCGGTGAGCTCCAGGGACCACCTGTCTTTCCTCACCAGTGCTGGGATTGCAAGCACAGTCGCTATTCTCAGCTTTTTACATGGGTGCTGGGAATTAAACTCAGCTCTCTGTTTTTATGGGAAGCGCTTTCCCAATGTCTCCAGCTCTTCCCTTCTCGTGTCCAGCCTCGGCTGTCCGGCACCTCTAAGACCTCATCATTCACTCTCCTTCTGCCTTGCTTATTTATTAAAAGGAAGGACATTTACCCCGTGAATAATAGCACCTGCCCTCTTCTTTGGCAGGAAGGGGTTGCTTATTTATTTTGTCATAAGGTCTTCAAAATACAGGCCTTAGAAAGAAAACCAAACAGAGCTAGATTTTATCCCAGTACTGGCATCTATCAGCTTTGTGGCCCAATTAAATTTATTGGGGTTTGTTGTTAAGCTACATTAAATAAAAAGTTATTTTTAAATACAGTTCCTTTTATTGGAATAATCAAGTATATAACTCCGTTACTCCAAAAGTAAATAGTACGAGATTAATATTTTCCACTTGCAGGCAGGACATTTGTTTATACTGTGACCTTAATAAGGGAAAATATGCAAAGAGCCTTCCCAGCAAGAACCATTAGCATGAGATGGCCACTGCTAAAATCCAAAATTATTTGCATGTTTGCCCTGTACAATATAAAGTTTTTATGACTTGAAAATTTGAAGGTTTGGGTTTGGAATTTTGCCACAATTTTGCCACTCAACATTCCTAAACATGTGGGGTTGTGTTTTGCTCTTCGGCATGCTCTATAGTAATTATATGTTGAAAACATCTGTGGTCTAAATTTTTCTATCTAGGTTCAGAAGTGAGGTGTTTGTAGAGTTACAACAGGCAGTGCCACCTTCAGTTCTGTTTCAGTTCCTATTTTATTCTGTACAGGGGACTGGGTGCTGAGCATACTGGTTCCTTCACAAGATAAGCAAAACAAAAGATTGGTGTAGAAAACAGAATGTTTTCGAGACTAAAGGTCTGATTTACAGTCCTTGTTTGCCTCTGCCAGAAAGGAAACGTTCCCTGTGCTCTATCAGGGTGAGCATTTTATTATCTCAGCCTTTGTCTCTCTTTACCACAGTGCAGAACAGGAAAAGGAAAAGCCAGACAGGTTTGTGCCCGATGCTGTGGGCCCTGGCCTCTTCCCAGGTCTACATGTCTGTGTGTACATATAAACAGCACAGCTGAGATGTGTGCTTGCATTCATGAGGAGTGGGTGGTCTCCTCCTCCACTGCTCTTCTTCTCTCTCAGACGGTCAATGGGGTTGAGTTGGGACAGGGATTTGGATTTACACATTGTTCTCTTCGCTTCTGCTGGTTCCTAGCCATAGTCTTTCTTCAGTCACTGGGGTCTTTGACCCACAGGGCCCTCACCGGGCCGAAGGCAGAGGCGCTATAAGCTTTGCAGATAGCGTTGAGTTCCATCTTTGATTTCTCTGTGCAATCCTAGTTGTCCTGGAACTCACTCTGTAGACCAGGCTGACTTCAAACTGACAAAGATCTGCCTGCTCCTGTGCTGAGATTAAAGACATGCATGCCCCACCACACCCCTCGAAAATCCTTTTAGTCTGTGTGTTGTTGGCAGTGATTTTAAATTTTGTATATCAAAATTTGATTTGAGGGTAGGAGGAGGGCAGGCTGTCCTTGCGCTCTTGGACATGGTGATCCTCCTGACAGAGCTTCCTGTGTGTCTGGGACACAGGCACGTACTGCTGGTTTACACAGTTGGATGGGATTTTGTTTTTTGTTTTTGTTTTTAATGGAATTTCAATATGTAGGCTGACCTGGCCTTGAACTGACGATCCATCTTTCTCTGTCTCCTGGATGTTGGAATTACAGGTCTGTACCGCCGCATCAGGCAGTCCTTGATTTTAATACAAGACAAAAACTACGTTCAGCTTTATGTATCTTTTTGAGACAGGTTCTCTCTATACAGCCGTGGCTAGCCTGGAGCTCCCTATGATCACAGAGATCCAACTGCTTCTGCCACCCGAGTATTAGGATTAAAGGCGGGCCACCACCATCCTCAGCTCCTTCTTTCTTATAAAATTTGGTGAGATTTACCAGGCATGGTGGCAGAGACCTGCGATCTCAGCACGTAGGAGGCAGAGACCACAGAGCTAGCCGGTCAAGGCCAGCATGTCACATGAGAGCCTGTCTCCAAAGAAAGGCAAGATGAATTTCTAGTAGAACCTTGCCGCCTGCATACCCTGGTGCCTCAGGTTGTTAGAGCTCCTGGCTTGCTGGGTTAGATCACTGTGCTATGTAAACCAATCAATCGCAAAGCCCTCCCGTCCCACATTCTTGCCAGACTACCGTCAGGACCCATACTGAATTCATCTGGACAGCTTTGGATACCAAGACGGCTTCCTAACATGCCTTACTGGAACCAGCTACCCTCCATGTTACTAAATAAACGACGAACAGCTTTTCTTGTCTTGCGTTCGCAGTGCTGAGCGTGGTCCCAGGACCATGCAGAGATGTTATGTAAATGCTTTATCTCTGCACTACATCTCTCTCAGCTTTTAGGTTGGGTTTTGTTGTTGTTTAGGTCGGTTTTTTGTTGTTTTTGGTTTTTTGTTGCTGGTTGGTTGGTTTGGTTTGGTTATCTAAGGCTGGACCTCAATATGAAGCTCAGGTGTTTATAACTGTAGGCACACAACAGCACATCCAGCCAGATTTTTTTTTTCCTAATTTCACCTGAAATTAGGTGTCCAAGAAACAGATAATTCCTGCTATATAGGAAATCCGTCTCAGAGCCAAGGCAATGGCTCAGGTCATTGGAGAAGCCTGCCCTCTACTTCAGGCAGCTAAGCTCCTCCCCTCTATCAATTATGCGCTTGGAAAATAGGGCCAGCAAGTGTGCGGTATGAATAATGAATGGTAGTGGTGCTGTACTGGGGTGCGTGCTGCGTGCAGCCGGCTACTGTGTTCCTGGCTTCAAGGAGCAGCTCATTGCTGCTTTGGTTCGGCACTGCTGTCCTTTGCAAGCGTTTTCCTGATCGTTAGTCTAAGAAGGGCCTCACCCTTTGCTGAGTGATCTTAGCCACATGGTCAAATTTAGTAGGTGTTCTGAACTAAAGCTCAGAGTCTAGAAAGGAAGATCTGAACGTTCAGTTCTGTTTTCTGTTACAGCTGTCTTCTCCCTCATGTGGGCTCTCTGTAGCTGAAAGTGCTAAACTCAGTTTTCCAGCTCACTGAGAAGAACCTCAAACATCCCAGCTGCCTGGGAGTTTATATTTACCCTAGCTGCACTATACTCAAGGCTTTGTGGCTTCCTAAGTTCTTTGCATTAATTTGAGAGTCAAAGCATATGAGCATATTGACAAATTTAGACTCTAAGGTCTGAGTCCCTTCCTTGGCTAGTCTACCCTAGGGTCAGATTAGAGAAATTTGAGGGTGCAGGATGCGGTGCAGCATCCCTGTAATCTTAGCTCGTGGGAGGTACAAGCAGGAGTTCAAGGCTAGCCTCAGCGACTTAAGCTAGTTTGAAGTCAGCCTAAGGCGACATGAGACCCTGCTCAAAACAACCCAAAGCCAGCAAACAAGCCAGCCAGCCAAGACATTTAGAATAAGAGGGATTCGTGTCCCTATCAAAGTTAAAATATGCCACTAGATAAGTGGTTCTCAACATTCCTAATGCTGGGGCCCTTTAATATAGTTTTCTTCATGTTGTGTAACCTCCAACCACAAAATTATTTTCATTGCTACTTCATAACTGTAATTTTCCTACTGTTATTAGTCACAGTGTAAATCTCTGCTATAATATACAAGATGGTCTTCCCCAGCAAGAAAGTCACTCAACCCAGGATGGGTTGGGACCCCCAGGTTGAGAGCCCTCCCCCTGGGCACTCAGGCTGGCCTTGGATCCTTATGCCTTAGCCTCACAAGGGCTAGGATTGCAGGTACACACCATTGTGCTGCCCACCTCCCTTGTTCAACAGCAAGTCGGCGCGGAGAGCCTGCACTCGAAGGGTCGTCAAGGTATAGAAGTGCAGGTGCGGAGACTGTGTGGTATGAGCTACATTTAAAAACCCAGGCAGAGACGATGCCTGTGTATAAATGTGCCGAGACCTGCAGTCAAGACTCTCAGATGCTCAGGAACCACCTCACCCTGAGGTGGAAAAATCAGGACCACACTGAGCCTGGTAGTGTGTTTGTAATCCTGGCCCTTGGGAGGCTGAGGCAGGAGGATCATGTGTTCTAGGCCTGCAAAGGCTTCACAGAGTGAAACTCTGTCTCAAAAAATGAACATGGGGCATGTGGTGGCGGGGCATGCTTTTAGTCCCAGTCTTTAGGAGGCATTTGCAGGTAGATCTCTGTGAGTTCAAGACTAGCCTGGTCTGCATATCGAGTTCTAGGCCCTCGTGGTCTACACAGAGGAGACGCTGTCTCAGAAAACAAAACAAACAAATAAACAAAAAACAAAAAACGAGCAGGGTGTCAGGGGATGGCTCAGTTGTTAAAATGTTTGCTACGTGAGCATGAGGACCCTCAGAGAAACTGTATGTGGTCTGTTTGTAGCCCCAGCTGTGGGGAGGGAGAAGCAGGTCAATCTCTCTCTCTCTCTCTCTCTCTCTCTCTCTCTCTCACACACACACACACACACACACACACACACACACACGACGGGTAGCAAAATAGAAATAGGTTCATTAGTGGCCGTTCTTGGACTTACGTGGCTTTTGCTTAGTGGTATTTTAGATCAGGATACGGACTCAAGCTCATTACAAGAATAGAAATGGCCTCTTTGTTGTTTCCGATTCTGATGAGGCTTGGCTGATTTTGTGCCAGGGTCTGAAATCAGAAGAAATGTATCAGATCCTTTGTTGAGAGTCCTAACCTCTTCTTTTCTCCCAGCACTGCCCCCTCGTTCAGCCTTGGCTCCCGCTGCTTGTCTGACTCTTTTTGTCCTCCCTCTGCAGGCAGCTATTTTGCCAGCCACTTCATCATGGGAGGGGAGAAGTTTGACTCCACGCATCCAGAGGGTTACCTGTTTGGCGAGAACAGCGACCTGAACTTCCTGGGAAACAGACCAGTGGCGGTAAGGGTATAACCTTTTTACTGGCTGTGGGCCTCAAGTGACCAGTTCAGACAGCCCTGTTAAAAACAAGTTTGTTGATGTGGCAGGGGGCTCTACAGGTCCAGTGTCTTGGTGCTGCAAGACTGGGGGAGCTTGGAGCTTTCCTGAGGATTCCCACTTCTAAGGCATCCCCTTAAACCGTCCTGACCAGCGGATGCAAGAACTGTGTTTACTGTTGTGTGCTAGACCTAGCACAAAGCCTGGTACAAAATGAAAAGCTTTGGTAAATATCTGAGTGAATGGATGAAGTTTCCCTGGCTTTGGGGTTGTACACAGTCATACCAGTACTTGGGAGGCTGAGGCAAGAGGGCTGCTGAGAATTCAAGGCGATCTTAGGCTACAGAGTCAACCCTTAGGCTCTGTAAACTTTAAATGCATGCGTACCATCTCCGCGCCTGCATGAGGCTTTATAAAACAGCTGCCAAATGGCTCTAGAGTGGTCTGTGTGCAGAGGAAACACAGGCACTCCATATGAACTCCAAATGTCCTCCACATGAAGACCTGCCCGAGGGAGGACATACTGTTTTGTGACTCTCTGGCCTTATGAATGACAGTCGAGCTGCATCTCCAGGCCTCAGAGGACTACTTTATTGTATGGTTTTTGAGACAGAGTCTCTATTATGTAGCGCTGGCTGTCCTGGAATTTGTTATATAGACCAGGTTGGTTGAATTTACAGAACTCTACCTACCTTTGCCTTCTGAGTGCTGGGATTAAGGTGTGGACTACCATGCCAAGTTTATTATATTTTATTTTCTTAACCGTTTCACTTGGTAGGACAGACTGTCCTGGACCTCGCTCACTCTGTGGTCTAGAACTCAAGTCTTTCTGCCTTGGCTTCCTGAATGCAGGATTGCAAGCCCGGACCACCGTGGCTACCTGTCCCGGGATTTGACTGTCACTCTCATTTCACTTCAACAGTGAGACCAGCCTTCTGAAAGACGAGTAGTGGTAGAAGCTGGCATATAGTGACCGTGTGCCTGGTCCAGGACCCTTTCCAGTGTTTTACATGAATTGTTCTCCTTGTCTTATAAGTAGATCTGCCTTGCTGAAAATCAGTCTTTTGCCTCTTGCTGCCTCTGAGAACTCTTGCTTCAGAAAACTTCCACATTAGTGGGGCAGATAGAACACTCAACAGGTTAATCCCAGCACTTGGGAGGCAGAGGCAGGTGGATTTCTGAGTTTGAGGCCCCAGCCTGGTCTACAGAGTGAGTTCCAGGACAGCCAGGGCTACACAGAGAAACTTTGTCTCAAAAAAGAAAAGAAAAGAAAACAAAACAAAACAAAACAAAAGAACACTTGACAGGAAATTTTAGATAAGAGAGAAGACCTACAGTGACTGAGTTCTACAGGAATTGAGAGTGGGAGGGAGTGCTGGGGGCGATTGCTTCAGTGGGAGCTGAGGGACTTGGGTGGGGCTTTGGGGCTGACTGACTGGGCTGGTGGGAAAGGACTTTCACCTGAAGGGAGGCCCAGAGTGCAAGTCTAAAACACCCCTGTATTTGTAAACTTGGCAAGCAATCACTGAGCAACTGCCGCGTGCCAAAGTGACCGAGTCTGTTCCTCTTGAAACAAATAAGGGAGGCAGGCTGGCCTGTGGCAGAGCAAGCGTGGCGAGCCGAGTGGCTGCAGTGCCTGAGAGGCTGCTATCTCTCTTAGGCTGGGATGGTTTTAGAGATTTGAGCCTGCTGGGTAATGTGGAGAAATTGTGCTCTGGAAGGTTGACAGGGCTGGCTCTCATCCTATCCTGGGTGAACCCTCTCCTAACATAGTGCTTTGTTGTACTGTTTGCTAAGGAAAGGTGCAGGGACATGTCTCTCACCACCATGCCGAGATAAGTTCTGTGAATTCATGGTGAGTTTGGGCTAAATGTCAAGTTCTAGGCCAGTATGTGTGCGTGTGTGGGTGCATGTATGTGTGTGGGTATGCGTGTGCATGTGTGTGTGCACATGTGTGTATATGTGTGTGTGCACATGTATGTGTGTGTGTGTGTGTATGTGTGTGTGTGCACGCGCGAGCGCGCTTACTTGGCCTCTTCTTCTGTAAAGATGGCCTGAGGACAAGCAGGAGCTTCCTTTCTAGAGGTGTGCTCAGGCTGGCACACTTTCCCCTAGGTGAGTCACCTCGTTTACATCTCTGTGGAGGACCCTGCGTGACTTCGATCCTCCTGAATTCAAGGTAATTCAACCTTGACCTTAAGTCTGAGCTCCCCACGTCCGCCGCCCCAGGAGTGTTCACATTGGTGTTCTTGTTGGAATGTTGGTTTCTGTAGCACTCATCATGTATGTTTAGTGCTGAACAGAGATTTTTTTTTTTCTTTTCTTTTTATTTATTTAATGCATGAGTACCCTGTAGCTGTCTTCAGACACCCCAGAAGAGGGCATCAGATCCCATTACAGATGGTTGTGAGCCACCATGTGGTTGCTGGGAATTGAACTCAGAACTTCTGGAAGAGCAGTCAGTGCTTTTAACCACTGAGCCATCTCTCCAGCCCAAGATTTTTTTTTTAATCATACTAAATTGGTTATGGGGTTCATGCCTGTAATGTGGAGTTTTAGAGGCTGAGGTGGGAGGGGGTCAAATTGGAAGTCAGTTTGGGTGACTTGGAGACATTTTCACAAAACCAAAACAGGCCAGCTGTGGGGGCTCATTTCTCTGTAACTCCAGCACTCAGGCCCAATGATGGTGGCACCTTTAATCCTAGCACTCAGGAGGCAGAGGCAGGAGGATGTCTGTGAGTTCAATTCTAGCTTGGTTTACAGAGTTCCAGGAGAGCCAAGGTTACATACACAAAGAAACCCTCTCTTGAAAAGCCAACAAGCAAACAACTCTAGCACTTGGGATGTTGAGGCAGGAGAGTTGTCGTGAGGCCAGACTGGGCTATCCTGTGAGCCACTATCTCTACAATAGAAAGCAGTGTACAGGACAAAGGTAGCGTCTATCTCCCTCTCCCTCTCCACATGGATGGAGCCCTCCTAGCTCGGTTGTCTTAAGCAGCAATGTGTGTTATCTCATCTTGTCTCCAGCCTCATGAGAACGGTGCTCACTCAGCAGGCACACAGTTTAAGATGGGCAAGCCTACAAGGGAGCCGGTCAGCTTCTGGACCTCACTGCCTGCCTCAGAGCCTCAGCACTCTGCTCTTTGGTCATGGTCAGGCATAGCCAATCTCCCACCTTCTGGCCATGAACCTTTGTGTGGTTAGGATCGCCAAGAGCGGTGGTAGGGTTGGTTGAGATCTAAAAGGGCTCAAGAATTGCCCTGCCCTCCTGGAGCATTCCCTCAGAGAGTAAGCATGGGGTATGTAATTCCATCTGCTGAGCTGACCTCTGGCTATGCCAGGATGCTCTTTGGGTTTGGTTGGGGGACATCCTGAAACTGAGAGTAGACACGGAGCTTTAGTTCTGTAGAACTGACTTGACTCTCAAGTGACAGAGCTGGGTGTCTGCTTGTGAGCATCAGGTTACAGAGCAGGGAAGAGGCCTTTTAAAGCCATCCAGCTGCAGGGGGCAAGAGCCATTCCTCTTTCCAGAGAGGGGGAGGGGGGACAACTGGCAGAGAAAGGTATTGAAATGAATTGTCATATTGAAATGTAAATGCCACAGACTTCCTGCCTCCTGGGGTCTGTAGGACTTAACAGGTATTTCCTGTCTTTTCCACTGTGGCCTCTGGGAACCTTCCCTTTTCTACACTGGAGTGCTAGGGACCCCCTCACCCCCCACCCCCACAGCATACTACATCCGGGCAAATTGTTAATCAGCTCTTAGGGTTGGATTTGGATGAATGAGTGTATGTATGTCCGGAAAGGTGGCTGAAGAGAGTGGGAATCAGGGTTTAAAATCTTATTTTTATCTTGCCATTAACCTCTGTGACCTTCGAAGATCTCAGATTACCCACTTATAAAATGGGGATGGTTCTGACTTTAGAGGAATGCAGTGCTTGGAAGATACCTTCGGAGTGCTGGATGAGAAGCAGCCTGGAACAGTGACAGCTCTATTTGGCAACCTTTCCTCCAGCTATCTCTTCAGCTGCTGCTCACTGTGGGTGGATGGACCATCCATTGTGTCTTTACGATATTGTTTATTGGCTTGTCTTTACGGTGCTCCACGTCAAACAGACAGCCTCATACATGGGAAGCAAATTACCTACTGTTGAGCACCCTTAGCACGTGTGTTGGGTTCAATGTACTGGTTGGGTTTTTTATTTTTGTTTGTTGTTTGGTTTTGGCAGTGTTTTGGCAAACTGGCGCCAAGGCCCTCTTGCATTATCTCCAGAAGAGTCAGGGTTATAAATGTGCACCCCACTCCCCGCTTCTTCAGTACTCTATTAAGTGATGCCCTGGGCTTCTGAAGGCCTCTGGGAACCACAGAGGAGAAATACACAATAAGGTCCATCCCAGTCCTCAAAAGGGCAGGCAGAGCAGTTACTGGCCTCTTTGTCCTTCTGTTTAGAGTTAGTTTGCTGAGGAAAACCAGTAAAGGTCTAAATTAATTTCTTTCTTTCTTTCTTTCTTTCTTTCTTTCTTTCTTTCTTTCTTTCTTTCTTTTCGAGACAGGGTTTCTCTGTATAGCCCTGGCTGTCCTGGAACTCACTCTGTAGACCAGGCTGGCCTCAAATTCAGAAATCCACCTGCCTCTGCCTCCCAAGTCCTGGGATTAAAGGCGTGCGGCCCCCCCCCCCCCCGCTCTAAATTTCTTAGTCAGCCGGAACTATCGTCTTTGCCACACCGTCCTTCTCTCTGCTTGCAGCCAGGAGTCCACATAATATTCCTCTTGTTCGAGGGGAGACTGCTGCATTTTAGCCAGTCCTGACAATTCCCCTCATGCTGTGTTCTCTGTGTTGTCTGTTTCATGCCTTGCCCCTCATGCTCTCTGCAGCAAGGCCGATAAGAACTCTGGAGCACGTGTGTGCTTTGCTTCCCGGTCTTCTAGAGACATGCCGGAGAGTTGTCCCAAATGCAGCATCCGAATTGTATGCTCTTATTAGCATGTGTGCAGGGGAATGCATTCTACCACTGAGCTGCACCTCCAGAACAAGAGCAAGCTTACTATTTTATCAGACAGTCTCAGGTAGCCCAGGCTGATTTCAAGCTTGCTGTGTAGCAGTGGCTTTGAACCCCTCCTGATGCTTGCATCCGCCGCCCCCCCGCCTTTCTTTCTGATTTTAGTGATTTATTTATTTTTATTATATGTGACTTTAGTGTTTTGCCTGCATGTATGTCTTTGTGATGGTGCCAGATCCCCTGGAGCTGGAGTTGCAGACCATTATGAGCTATCATGTAGGTTCTGGGAATTGAACCCAGGTCCTTTGGAAGAGTAGCCAGCGCTCTTAACTGCTGACCCATCTCTCCAGCCCCACATCTATCTTTCAAGTGCTGGTTTTTAGAAGTGCCAGCATACTCAGCTAGAGACAAGGTTTCTTCCTTTCTTTCTGTCTTTTTTTTTTCTGCCAGCATGCCACACACGCACATACGAAGGTGAAGGATGGTTTTCAGGAACTCCTCCTCTCCTTCCACCGTGCATTCCAGGATCAAATTCTGGTCTCCCACTTGTACATGTGGTGTTGCTATGGTGCCTAGGCTGGTCTTTTACTTCTGAACTCCAGTGATTCCTGCCTCATATTCTAACTAGCGGAAATGATTGGATTGTACCGCAGTGCCCATCTCAGGCTGGGTTGTTGACAGGAACACACTAGCGTATTTATCTGTGAAGTAGGGATTTGCGCATGGTAACCTGGGAGTGAGGTTGGGAGGTAGGGAGAGAGGAAGAGGAGCTTTCAGTCAGCCATGCTGCCATTTGATATTCTTGCAGAAAGGAGGGTCACACCTCACTCTGATGTGCCGAGCAAGCACTGGAGAGAAGACTGAGTGTCCTGGCACAGACAGTGGGTGCCTGTTTCTAGAGCAAGGCCATCTGAGAGGCTTCCTTCTATCGCTTGAGCAGGATGTCCAGGGCGGGAGAGCTGGGAAGGGACCGAAGAGTTAACAGCAGCAGGAGAAGTGCAGAGCAGGAGCAGTGACTGGGCTCCCAGCCTTGATTGTGGTGCCGCTTAGAGGGGAACCGAGAGGACACGGGCTTATGTCTGAAGGGCCATGACTACCATACCAAGTGTGCCTGACCTCCGACTGGCTGAATAGATTAAGGTGACGGTTAGTCACCAGGCCTCAGAAAGGCAAGGAATAACTTATTTTATTGTATCTTATTATTATTTGTAAGCCAGATGTGGTGACACTCTAATCATAGACTTAAGATGGAGATGTCTGGGTATATTTACTCGCAAAGCATGAAGCCCAGATCTCCAGATTCATTGGGTCTCTGAAGGTGGCTCCGGCCAATTGTCCGGCCACATAGGCCCAAGCAGGAGGTCTGCTGGGAGCAAGAAGTGAGCGTGAGCTACACAATGAGACTTTGTCTCAGAAAATGCTTTCTGTCTTCTCTGAGCTTTGTTTCTCTTCTCTTCTCTTCCCTCCCCTCCCCTCCCCTCCCCTCCCCTCCCCTCCCTCCCTCCCTCCCTCCCTCCCTTTCTTTCTTTCTTTCTTTCTTTCTTTTTTTTTTTTTTTTTGAGACAGGGTTTCTCTGTGTAGCCCTGGCTGTCCTGGAACTCACTCTGTAGACCAGGCTGGCCTCGAACTCAGAAATCTGCCTGTCTCTGCTTCCCAAGTGCTAGGATTAAAGGCATGCGCCACCATCTCCTGGCGAGCTTTTCTTTTTTTAACATTCATTTTTATTATTTTTAATTACAAGTATCTGTCTGTCAGTATGAGTGTATGCATGAATGCAGATATCCGCGGAGACCTGAAGAGGGCGTCAGCTTCCCTGTGAGCCACTTCCTACAGGTGGGCGTGGGCGAAGCAAATGCAGGCCCTCTAGAAGAGCACTAAGCACTCTTAATTTCTGGTCTGTTCTTCTCTTAGTCTTCCACTGTTTGAGACAATAATTTCCTGTCATAATCATTACACCCAGCCAACTCGGTCCTTTGCCCCTGTGCGTCAGACAAACCCCTGACCCAGTGGTCTCATCCGTCCCTCATTCTTTTAATATCCCATTGAACATCCCTGGGACTCTAGGCTAATGTTAGGCTCTAGCAATAGAAAGACATAGAATATAGTCCCAGCCACAGGCAACTGGTCCTGCAGTGAAAACGTGACACGAGAAGGGGTTAGACAGACACACCGGGGATTCATCCAAGCATGTGAATGCAGCTCCTCCAAGTACTTGGAGGGAGGGTGGCCAGTGGGAAGGGCAAGGCTGTCCAGCCATGCCACACAAGCAGCCTGCCCTGCTCTCCTGTGAAGTCTCAACTTCTCTCCTTTTGGACCTGGAAAACTCTGGCAATACATGTTCTCATTTAAGATATTTTTACTTTATATGTATGAGTGTTTTACCTGCATGTATGTGTGTACCACATGCATGCAGTGCCCTCAGAGACCAAAAGACAATGGTAGATTACCTGGCACTGAAGTCACAGACAATTGGAAGGCATCATATGAGTGCTGGGAACTGAACCCAGGTCCTCTGCAAGAACAAATGATCTGAATAACTGAGCCACCTCTTCATCTCCTCACAGTAGGTACTTAGGTGGGGCTCAGTTAATATGCATTCTAGTGACACAAGAGAATTGTCGGGATGTGAGAATGAATCAGATGACCAGTTACCATGTAAGGCCCCAGGTCTTAGTAGGCATGAAGAGAGTACTGATGCACAGAGAGGTGGCCTTGTGCTGAGAATCCAGGCTGCAGCCATTAGAGCATCGTGTGCACCCTCCCAAAGGACATAGCTAGCTAGTAAGTTTCCCTGACTTTTTTTAAAACTTTTTTTAAAGATGTATTTATTGGGGCTGGCAAGATGGCTCAGTGGGTTAAGAGCACTGACTGCTCTTCCGAAGGTCCAGAGTTCAAATCTCAGCAATCACATGGTGGCTCACAACCGTCTATAATGAGATCTGATGCCCTCTTCTGGAGTGTCTGAAGATAGCTACAGTGTAATATAATAAATAAATCTTAAAAAAGAAAAAAGAAAACGTTAACTATAAATAGTGTGTTGCCTATTTTGGGGAATGAATAAACAATATGATTTAGGCTTCTGAAGTACAGGACAGGGATTTGTCCTTGTATAAATAAGATTTTGCTTAACAATTTTAATGGCCAGTGTCATTTTCGGCCATGTTAGTAATAGGCAGTGACATGCAGTTTGCCTGGGTTCAGTCCTGCCCCAGGTAGCTTCCCCGCCTCTCTGTCACAGTCTTAGGCTTTCTGAGTGGCAATGTGTGTTAGCCCAGAGCTGTGCAGAACACTGAGCTGGTTTTTGCAGCTTGGTGAGACAATTAAGTACTTCAGTAGCCACAAGTAAGGCAGTGTGGCATCGTGTCAGACCTTACAGGTGAGAGAGTGTGCCGCAGACTCAGGCTTCTTAGTGTCAGAGGCTGGGTGCCCTGCATATCCTTAATCGTTGGCCTGGGGAGGCAGAGGCAGATGGAACTTTGTGAATTCAAGGCCAATCTGGTCTACAAAGTGAGTTCTAGAATAGCCAAGGCTATGTAGAGAAACCCTGTTTCAAAAAAAGAAAAGAAAAGAATTTAATCTGTATTCATTTCTAGCTAACTATAGTGTCCTTGAGCTTTTTGTTTATTGACAGGATCTCATGTAGTGGAGGTTTACTTTCATCTGCTGATCTCCCTCATTCCCTGTAGGGTAGGATTCTGTGAACATCACAGTTCATCTAAAAAGACAGGAAAACTGTCCGGTGGCACACCGTGGAACAAGGCAGCAGGCTGTCCCCTGCTGAGATACCTTTGTCTTTGTGTTTAAGTTCATTCACATCACGCTGAACATGGGCTGCAGGGCCACCCCAGGCTGTAGGGAATTCTCTGCCGACTCACTCATTAGACACGGCCTCTCCTGCTTCTGATGTACTCATAGGTGCTTAATGCACAGTGCTCTGTGCCTACCTGATGAGTCGTGTCATCTGTAGAGGGCCAAACTATGAAGATAGGAAACAGATCCGTGGCTGCCAGCGCCCAAGGGACAGGAAGGGAAGGGCAACTCAAGGTTTTGGGGGTTTGGAAATCTTGGTTATATTAATTAATTAATTAATTATTTTTTGTTTGTTTGTTATCTTGGCACACGCTGAAGTTATCTCAGGAGCAGAAGCTCTAGTGAGAAAATGCCTCACCGTATGGCTTCTCTCAGGCGGACGACTGTTCTTCCACCTCTTCTTGCACATGTTGCTTTTGGTCATGGTTTAACCACACTAATAGGAAACCTAACTAGGACGTTATCTTCCTCTCTTTCTCTCTCTTTTGAAGCAGAGTGTTCTCTCATGCAGTCCTGGCTAATCCAGAATTCGTAGAGCTCCGTCTGCCGCAGGCTCCTGAGTGCCAGGGTTGGAGGCACGTGCTGGTACCTTGATTGACAGAGTTGGAATGTCTCTGTTGGAAGTTCGCTTCTCAAATCTGGGAAAGCACGGCCTCTCCGAGGTCACAGCAAAGCAATGCCTACTCTTAGTGTTTACTCCAAGTGCTCTGGATACATGAGATACTTAATTGCTTATATTTCATTTAACTGCCTATATTCCATTTGTACATTATTTTTTACGATTTAGTTTTGTTATTTTTAATTATGTGTATGTGTGTGAATATTTGCACATGTGGGTGGGCACCCTCAGAGGGATATTATGAAAGACAAAAATAATTAAGAAACAAAGCATGCATTCCAGGTAGAATGTGTTGTTGAGGATGATGTCACCATCGCTGATCGCTGATGATGGCCTGCATTTTTATGATATGACTTTCAAAGCATTTTCATTTGATCTCAGTTTCCCTGTAAGATAGGCAGGAGCTGTAAGTCTTGTTCTACAGGTGGGAACACTGATGTCCAGAGACATTTATAATGACTTGTCTTAGTGTCCTTTGTCAAGTCAGTGAGAGAACAGAGGCAAGGCCCTGGTCTGGTTTCCTATGTCATCCCTCGGGTATTAAATCATTTAGCTTAAGAAATGCTAAGTAGCAAGAAAACTTACTAAGTATTATCCCTGTACTGGCTAGTTTTGTGTGTCAACTTGACAGAGGCTGTAGTTATCACAGAGAAGTGAGGTTCAGTTGGGAAAGTGCCTCCATGAGACCCAGCTGTGGGGCATTTTCTCAATTAGTGATCAAAGGGGTAGTGCCATCCCTGGACTGGAAGTCTTGGGTTCTATAAGAGAGCAGGCTGAGCAAGCCAGGAGAAGCAAGCCAGTAAGGAACATCCCTCCATGGCCTCTGCATCAGCTCCTGCTTCCTGACCTGCTTGAGTTCCAGTCCTGACTTCCTCTGGTGATAAACAGCAATGTGGAAGTGTAAGCTCAATAAACCCTTTCCTCCCCAACTTGCTTCATGGTCATGATGTTTGTGCAGGAATAGAAACCCTGACTAAGACAATCCCTCAGGTCTGTGCTGTGGCCCGCCCAGAACTCACTAAGTATTATCCCTCAGGTCTGCACTGTGGCCTGCCCACCTCATGGGCAGAGAGAGGTGAGAGGATGCTAAAGGTCAAGACCACCTTGGTCTACATGGTGAGCTCTGGAGCAGCCAGGCTGCAGAGCACCACCTTGTCACACAAAAGAAATCAACTACCTGGTGACCTTTCTTTTTCCAGTTATATTTGTGAGTGTTAATTGGTCTGAAAGGCAATACTCACAGTCTAGTGAGTCATACTGGGCACACACTGCCAGTATGTATCTCTGCATGTACTGGTTCCATCACGAGATCAAAGTGGGTTTTCCCCTCAAGCTCCTAACAGCAAGTCCCACAACAGCACACACACACACACACACACACAGTTGTGGCGCACCAGGAAGGTGGCATGTTGAGTGCAGACACTCTCACAGGCGTGGAGAAAGGCGCTGTGTGGTGGAAAGTGCTGCTAGGAGGGAGGCAAGGGCAGCTGCGGTGTTCAGCAGATGAGCTCTGAAGCATCTGGTTATAGGAATTTCCTCGAAATGTCTTTGAAACCACGTACACTCTCACCCACTTCCTGTTGCTGTCATGGTCCGTTACGGGAACCAGTACTTACTATTGTTGCAGTTCAAAGAAAATTTTGGTTCATTTTTCTGCCTTTTTTTTTCTCTTTTTTCTTTTTTGGGTATGACTCAGGCTTGTGATCTCTCTGCCTCCGCCTTCTGAATGCTCAGGTTACGTGTACCACCACACCCAGCAATTTTCTACTTTTAAAGATATATTTTTTTGTTTTGTTTTGCCTTTTTTTTTTTTTTTTTTTTTTTTTTTTTGAGACAGGGTTTCTTTGTGTAGCCCTGGCTGGCCTCGAACTCAGAGATCTGCCTGCGTCAAGATATATAAATTTTAATGAGACAGTTCTACTGAAGGCTGTAAAAGCCCTTCTGGGCCAAAAAGTCTAACAGCATCCCTAAGTGGCAGACTTACTTCATTTTCTAGCCTGTACGTGAGCAAGTGGCTTAGGAGCTCTGATTATACAGAAATTAGTTACATGGTTATTTTCATAGACGGCAGAGCTAAGAGTGAGCGATCTGTGGGGCGTAGTCCTCAGCCCTATTTTCTTTTTTCTTTTTAAAAATATTTGTTTATTAATTAATTTATTTATTTAATTTTATGTATATGAGTACACTGTAGCTGTATTGATGATTGTTAGCCATTATGTGGTTGCTGGGAATTTGAATTCAGGACCTTTGCTTGCTAAAGATTTATTTATTGTTATATGTAAGTACACTGTAGCTATCTTCAGGCACACCAGAAGAGGACATCAGATCTCATTATGGGTGGTTGTGAGACACCATGTGGTTGCTGGGATTTGAACTCAGGACCTTTGGAAGAGCAGTCGGCACTCTTACCTGCTGGGCCATCTTTCCATCTTGTTTTATTCTTAAGGAAACTGGATTGGTAGGGTAAAGCAACTTGTCTAAATACACACACACCTTTCACCAGAAGGTCCTGTTTTTCTATGACCTAGTTTAAAGTCTGAGTTACAGATTTTTAATTTAAAATGTTTTAAAGAGGGTCTCACTATGTAGATTGGGCTGGCCTTGAACTCACAGAAATCAGCCTGCTTCTGCTTCCTGAGTGCTAGCAGTAAACATACTCCACACCTCTGGAGCTGCAGATTTTGAAGAGTTGTGTGATGTCCTTACTACATCATTTCAGAGATATTCCTTGTACTATGAGTATTCTTCGTATTATAGCATTCCTTGTATTACTGTAGTTAGTACTGTAGTAGTCCGTGCACTACACTGTTTCTTATGCTATAGTGTCCCATGCACTACAGTATTCCTTGTATTATTGTAGTATAGTATTATACTACTCCTGGACCCACTAGTGATCAATCTTGTTCACTTGATCCAGACAGTACAGGTTTATCTATTGAAAACCGCTGCCTTTCCGTATTTTGTTGGAGGCCAGTCACTGAGTCTTCCTGGTGAACTTTGGACCTCCTACTTAATTATGGAGCTATGCATTCTTTTGTTTTTTTGGTTTTTTGAGACAGGGTTTCTCTGTGTAGCCCTGGCTGTCCTGGAACTCACTCTGTAGACCAGGCTGGCCTCGGACTCAGAGATCCACCTGCCTCTGCCTCCCAAGTGCTGGGATTAAAGGCGTGCGCCACCATGCCCGGCATGGAGCTGTGCATTCTTTACAGGTTATTATCAAGCATAAAAGAGTCTTTGTATAAATGGTCAGGCTGAGAATTATAAATGTAACTCACATTAATGATGTTTGGGGATGGGTGGTATGAATTACCTATTTTTATTACATTTGCTGACTGGGGATATTTTATGTATACTTTTGGTGTGTGTGGCAGGACGGGGGTGAACATGTCTGCCACTCACATGGAGATCAGATGGCAACTTACAGGACTTGGTTCTCTTCCCACTTGTGTGGGTGCTTAGGATGGGACTCCAGCTGTCAGGCTGGGCAGCAAGTGATTTTACCCACAGGGCCAGCTTGTTGGCCCATGAATCGCTTCATAATGAATTTCTGTCTTTGCTTTACACCCTGTGTAAACTTGGAACTTGCCCTTTGATTGTCTGTCTGTCTGTCTGTCTGTCTGTTTGTCTGTCTGAGACAGCATGTCCTTAAGTAGAGCAGACTGGCCTCAAGTTGTCAACTGTCCTGCTTCTGCCTCACAAGTGCAGGTGACCGGCATGAGCCACCATGCCAGCCAAAGCTCAGTAGCCTGCTGGCACGCAGAGCACTCAGGGAGGATGAGGATGGCACGGGGTGCGGGGAGCACACATGTCCTGAACTTAATGGACTGTGAGGTCTGGATGTTGTCTCTGACTTGAACCATCTAGCAGGTACAGTTGTAGCTAACAGATTTCAGTGTACACAACTTAATCCATCTTAGACTTTTATAAAAGCTGAAAAAAGTAATCCAGCTAGTTGATTTAACTTAGCTGCTCCTTGCTCTTCGGGGATGTCTGAAGGGCAGTCAGGGATTTCAAGAGGCTCAGGAGCTCTGCTAGACAAAGTTGACATCTTGTTACATCAACTTCAGGGTAGATTTTCATCAGTTTTCACGTGTCTTTGTTTTTTGTTTTTTTGTTTTTGTTTTTTTTTTGGGGGGGCGGTTCAAGACTGGGTTTCTCTGTGTAGCTGGCTGTCCTGGAACTCACTCTGTAGACCAGGCTGGCCTCGAACTCAGTAATCCACCTGCCTCTGCCTCCCAAGTGCTGGGATTAAAGGTGTGCGCACGCCACCACTGCCCGGCCACGTGTCTTTGTTTTAATAACTTGGAAAAGTCTAGGAGACTTACTGTTTATACTGTGTATACTGTGCATGCCATGTGTACTGTGTGCTGTATATGTTGTGCACACTGTCTGCCATGTATGCTGTGTATACTGTATAAACTGTGTGTTCTGTGTTTACTGTGACTTTATTTTGTGCCTTTGTTCTCCTTAAGTAGGCTATCTGAATTTCAGGAGCAGCTAGAAATGAGAAAATCCAGTCTCGTAGTTTCTGAGTGAGTAATGGCCGTCTTCCAACAGCCTCACTCCCAGATGCACAGGCCGGGCACAGTAATGGCTACAGCGCTGACTGGTCCTGGTTTTCATACTACTTCCCTTCTCTGCAGCGAGAGACGAGATCTTGATCCTAGGGGCTTCTGAGGACCTTTTGTCCCAGGAGCTCTGGAGACTTAACAACTCTTGTAATTTTATCTGGGCTCTCACATTAGGAGCTTTAAAGTTGATCATTTCAGTGGGACCCAGAAAACCAATTTGGAGTTTCCCAAGGTGAAGGCCATCTTAGGGTTTTAATTTCTTGTGTGTTTCTGAAATGGAGATGGGGAATATTTTGGTTCCACTGCCTTTGTTAGTAATTGGGCAAAAAGAAATGTCTCTTTTTAAAAACCTGGAAACTAGCTTTCAAATGTTTCTTTGGGGAAAGTGTGTGTGTGTGTGTGTGTCTGTGTGTGTGTCTATGTGTGTGTCTGTGTGTGTATCTGTGTGTGTGTGTGTCTGTGTGTGTGTGTCTGTGTGTGTGTGTCTGTGT
>JADRCD010206439.1:0-11953 GCA_019843815.1 Montemys delectorum
TTATTGGATTTCAATAGATTAGGATATGTTGGTAATATTAATTTTCAAAGTAATATATTAAGAAAAAGTAATTGTCACATTCCTGTTGTTTTGTTGTAAGAGGTGGAATTAGGTTTGTGTGGATTTGTTGAAAGATTACCTTCTTGCTTCTTCTGGGGTGTAGTTTTGCTCCTTATGTTGGTGTTTTCCATCTATTATCCTTTGTAGGACTGGATTTATGGAAAGATATTGTGTAAATTTTGTTTTGTCATGGAATATCTTGTTTTCTCCATCTATGGTAATTGAGAGTTTTGCTGGATATAGTAGCCTGGGCTGGCATTTGTGTTCTCTTAGAGTCTGTATGACATCTGCCCAGGATCTTCTAGCTTTCATAATCTCTGGTGAGAAGTCTGGTGTAATTCTGATAGGCCTGCCTTTATATGTTACTTCACCTTTTTTCCTTACTGCTTTTAAAATTCTTTCTTTGTTTAGTGCATTTGTTGTTTTGACTAGTATGTGGCAGGAGGAATTTCTTTTCTGGTCCAGTCTATTTGGAGTTCTATAAGCTTCTTGTATGTTCATGGGCATCTCTTTCTTTAGGTTAGGGAAGTTTTCTTCTATAGTTTTGTTGAAGATATTTACTAGCCCTTTAAGTTGGAGGTCTTCACTCTCTTCTATACCTATTATCCTTAGGTTTGGTCTTCTCATTGTGTCCTGGATTTCCTGGATGTTTTGGGTTAGGGTCTTTTTGCATTTTGCATTTTCTTTGACTGTTCTGTCAATGTTGTCTATGTTATCTTCTGCTCCTGAGATTCTCTCTTCTATCTCTTGTATTCTGTTGGTGATGCTTGCATCTACGTTTCCTGACTTCTTTCCTAAGATTTCTAACTCCAGAGTTGTCTCTTTTTATGATTTCTTTATTGTTTCTACTTCCATTTTTAGGTCCTGGATGATTTTATTCAATTCCTTCACCTGTTTGTTTGTGTTTTCTGCAATTCCTTAAGGGATTTTTGAGTTTGCTCTTTAAGTGCTTCTACTTGTTTACTTGTGATCTCCTGTAATTCTTTATGGGATTTTTTTGTTTCCTCTTTAAGGGCTTGTACCTCTTTACCTGTGTTCTCCTGTATTTCTTTAAGGGAGTTATTCATGTCCTTCTTAAGTTCCCCTATCAGCATTGTGAGATATGATTTTAGACCCAAATCTTGCTTTTCCGGTGTTTTGGAATATCCAGGACTTGCTGTGATGGGAGTACTAGGTTCTGATGAAGCCAAGCAGTCTTGGTTTCTGTTGGTAGGATTCTTGTGTTTGCCTTTCGCCATCTCTTGATCTCTGGTGTTAGATGTTCTTGGTGTCTCTGACTAGAGCTTGTCCTGTCCCTGCTGCCCTGTGACTCCCCTGAGACTTGTGAGGCCTGTGCCTCCCGGCTGGTCCCTCCTTAGAAAGTCACTGGAGAGAAAATGGTGGATCTCTCCTGAGTCTCTAGGTTAAGCATTCTCTGGAGGCAGGCCCTTCACTTGCAGGGAAGGGGCAGAGAGGGTTGCTGATCCACCTCTGTTACTCGGAAGCTGAGATGATCCTGTCCCTGTCACCCTGCAACTCCCCTGTGACTCGTGGGGCCTGTCTCTATTGAAGGTCTTATTGTAGGTCTTATTGAAGGTCTTGCTGAGTCCCAGCCAATGATCTTAGGTACTACTGACTAGGATGTGGATATTTCACAGGGCTTCTGAGTAAAATAATTTCCCAAAGTATTATCACCAAACACGAGTGTTATGCTAACCATGACAGAAAAACATGAGGAACTTAGCTGGTGGAGATCTCTGATGGCCAAGAGACCCATATACTAACTAGTCTCTTAGGAGACCCATATACTAACTAGACTGTCATTCAAAAATTTGAGATATTTATTCAATAGCTCCATTTTTTTTAAAATAAAAACTCCATGAGACCTTAAAAGAGATGGTAAAATTTTTAAGGATCCTGAAGCTCAAGTCTTGGTTTCACTTTCTGTTGCTGTGATAAAATACCTTGGCAAAGGTAACTTAGGGGAGTTTTTCTCACAGTTTCAGGTTACAGGTTATAAGGGCAGGTAACCATAATGGCAGGAGTGTGGGAGAACTGGTCACCTTACATTCACAGTCAAGAGCTGAGAGTAAAGAATTGACATGGGTATTTCTGGGTTCAGTTCGCTTTCTCCACTTTTACCCACTGCAGGACCTCCTGCCACCTCCTTTCTTGATTCTCTCTATCCTGGAGCTCTTTGAGTAGGCTAGTTTGCTGGCCAGCTAGCCCTAGGTAGCCTCATGTCTCTGTCTTCCTAGAGGTGGAATTACATGTGCACTTTTCCTGCCCTTTAAAAAAAGAAAATGTGATATTAAGCCCCATGCTTACAGAGTTCTCATGCTTACAGGGCAAGTTCTGCTTGCTGAGTTATCTCCCCAGTCCTATGAGTTCATTTTTAATTAAAAAAAACCTTGTAGGTGTTACATTTGAAAACGACAGCACTTGGCAACACATTTTAGAACACATTCGAATACTAATCCATAACATCAGTGGGGATGCAGGCCCACTCAGATAATACCATTATAACAAAAATGGCACAATTATTTTTGGAACTCAGTAAGGCAATGAATAGCAAATACTTTACAGCTGTAAAACTCTTTTGTGTCCTAGTCTTTACTTGCCCAGTAATTTATATCAAGGAAATTACTAAAGATGTAGTTCCAAGGTCACTCACTAAGGTAACTTTTTAAAAAAGCATAAAAAGTAACAGAAATGTAGCATAAAAAGGCTTCAGTAAATAATTACTGTGATAGTCATACATGGCAAGTGATTTGAAAGCACTGAAAAGATATTATTGCAAAGGTATTTGTGGCTTTACCAATGTGGATTGTCCATGGTACCCACCCCCACACAAAGAGCTATGGGCAACTAATGACTGCCAAGAGAGGGAGAATTAGCCTCTTCCAGGTATGAGCACACAAATTTGTTATCAACCAAACAACAAAAATGAACCAGGAGGTAATATTTGTGTGTGTGTGTGTGTGTGTGTGTGTGTGTGTGTGTGTGTGTAACAATAACAAAGTAAAAGAGGGTATCAATTTGAGAGGGAGTGGGGTGGGGAGACCATGAGAGAGATTGGAAGGAGGAAAAGGAAGAGAGAAAAAACTGAAAAATACTTAATTTTAAATTTCCTGGTTTTATAGGCTATTTTTAAAAATGTAGTCATGGATTTCATGTAGATTATATGAAATTAAAATGACCCATATGTTACCATATGTTACCTTCTATGTACTGGCCCCACCTTGTTCCTTCTTGAAATCATGGTCTATTTTTCTTTATTATTGCTACATATTGTGGCAAATGATTTCTTTCATGAAAGGTGACAACTACAGTTATCTATGCATATAAGGATAAATATTTAGAATGTAGTTAGTAACTATACTCTTAGTAAAGTAACAGTAGGTTCTCCTCTACGGTGTATGACTTCAGTAGACTTCCAATGCCAGGCACAACTTTCCTCCTGTTGAGTGGACCTTAAGTCCAATGAGAGAGCTATGGTTACTATGAAAACATAAGGGGCCACGGTTGCACCCTTAACACTATCATGCCATGCTGGTCATCATTCATTTGTTTTCTACATTTCCAGTAGATACAGAAGAGAGAGAATTCACTTGGCTACTGATAACCAGGAGATAGTGGTGGCACTGGAGACATGCTTTGCAGAACCATTAATAAAGAAAGCAGGGTGAAAACCCAGCTGTGTGTCTGTCTGTCTATCTATCTATCTATCTATCTATCTATCTATCTATCTATCTATCTATAAAGTTTAAAGTAAATGACATGTGTTATAGTTTTGTGTGTGTCTTAGCTTAGGAAGATATAGCAAAAGGTTGGGCTTGAAACAACAAACTCATATTCCTTCTGTAAACTGGAAGTCAGAAATCAAAAAGTCCACATACTGGTATCTGAACCAGGCAAGTGGTTTTCAGATGGCGCCTTTGGGGCCTCATATAATGGGCAGAGTAGCCCTATGTCTCCTCCTTTCATTTCCTTCTGTGGGGGCTTGCTCCCAGGACCTAATTACCTCCAAAGACATCCATTTCATATATATATATATATATATATATATATATATATATATATATACACACACACACACACACACACACACACACACACACACACACACAAACAAATGAGGGAGGGATAGGATTCCCAAGACATGACTCCTGAGGGAACATAAATATTCAGCTCCATATACCAAATAATGTGGTAGTATATGCCATATATACTTTATGCTATATATACAAAGGAATGCTATAAGCATGATGTTATTCAATGTATATATCAATAAAATAGTATATAGCATACAGAGTAATAGGCATTAGTTATAAACTACGATGGAATTGTGTGCACTGCTGTTATAAATACCTGTGTATGCGATTTGCTACCACCATCATCATCATTGTTATTAGAATGCATTTGAGACCACAGATGTTGAGGCTAATGATAGATAGCATTAGAATCTATCAATTCATTGAGATTAACTTAATATCATGACTAAAAGAAGTAGAGATCTGTTTATGTGGCTGTATGTCTGTGTGCAGGCTTACACAAGTCTACACAGATAGGGAATGAAATGACTCCCCCCCCCCACACACACACCCCTAGGACAGAATCAGACATTGCCAATGGGGACACTGTGAGCCATCCTTTTGAGAACAAGGCAATATCAGGAATTTGCTGAACTACATGAGATCACATGGCAGGGTTGTTGATGGCTCTTTTGGCTCCTCCCCTCTTGCACATCTTGCATTTTGGTATAAGTCAGGGCAGACCACCACCCAAGCTACCACTAGAAGAGTCTCTTGCTCTTTTACTTGGGTCCAGCTCTGCCTCTACCCTGCTCTCCCCTTCCATTTACCACTGACATTTGGAGACTGTCGTCGGAGTACCAGACATTTTAATGTTTTCTTCTAGAGGGCTTCCTTCTAATGAAAGGCTTGGAGAGTGTTTAAAGATATTAAAAAGATCAATGCTTTAAAAACCCAATTTAATACATGGACAAGCAGGTGCTTGCCTGTCCTCCTGCTTGAAAAGAAGTGAGTCATTGTGCTCCCGGGCAGTCAATTTCCTGAGAGATTATCTTGCAGGGACAGACCAGTCAGTTTCTGAGGACACACCAGGAGTCAGCACTGTTTTCCCAGCTCCGAGGAGTTCCAGGGATTGCTTGATTTTTTCCCCCTTATTGAGGCCCCAAACTTATCTATGAATGTCCCGTGTCTGTGATTCTAAAGGTATTTTAGAAAACATTTTCAGATGCAGTTTGAGATTAAACATCCAGGCTATGTCCAACTAGGCTCATTGTGAAGAAAGGCTGTGCAGGAGGCTGAGAATATCTTTCTCAGCCCCACTCAACACCCCACTCTGTCCCCACTCCCATGGCATTCACTTCTATGGTATCTGTGCTTTCATGAAGTACTGGGCTGACATGAAAGAATTCCTGGGCCCATCTCTTCCCAACTCCCAAAACATACCCTGGCTTGGTACTCTAGCATTATTTTAAAAGGCTGTGGTACCACGAGCAGGCCCTGATGGGAGGAGGAGGTGGGATGCCATGATCAAAGTCTAGGATGGTTCTGTCGACAGCTATCCCACAGTGACATCCCTTGGATGCTCTCACTGATGGATCTACATAGAAGAGTAAGTGAGATCTAAAAGACAGTGCCATAGGCCGTAATGAGTGTGCCCCATTGAGACAGGAGCACATCCAGCTGAAGCTCAAAGTTCTTTCATTTAAAGGGGTGAGGTAGGAACATCAGGATCTTAAAGGGGTGAGGTAGGGACATTGGGATTGTGAATATTTTTCAGCTGAGTCTTGTTTTGAAATGATGGAGCCCACCCCATGGAACCAGACTTGCAGTTTACATGAAAGTCCCAAGCAATTAATTTAAAGTTATGGGTCTCCACAGCAATGCATACAAAATTGAAAGATGTCTTAGAGGAATGCATACTCCATTTCACAGTTGTTAAAAGATTAAAAACAACTCAAATGGAGATTGGGCACAGGAGATTGCAGTGGGTAGGGGCGTTTGATCACCAAGCAGGAGGACCTGAGTTTGAATCCCTAACACCTGTTTCGAACTGAATATGGCTATAAACCCAGCACTTGGGAGCAGCGACAGGTGGATCTTGAGAGATCTGGACAAAATGGCAAACTTCTGGTTCAAGAAAGAGACCTTGTCTCCAGACAATAAAATGGAGAGCTATAGAAAAAGACATTTGCAGTCTTTTTTCTGGCCTCTGCATAAGCACATGTTTTCCCCTCAATATATATGTATCCCCTCCACATTCATGCAACTCACACAAACTTACATAAAATTAACTAGATTGAGATAATGTATTTTTATAAATAAATATAAGCTAAAATTATATGTAATATAAAATGTAATTATTTTCTCTTATAAATAGAATATATATGTGTATATGTATGTATATATATATACATATATATACACACACACATACAGAAATTGAAAATTGAAGGGAAAATGTGTGAGTAGAGGAAGGTGTCTAAGTGGGAAAGGGTAGGCAAGAGAGGATAATGGGGAAAAGGAAGGAACAATATCCTATATTTAGAATATATTTTCGCTCATATGCAAAATCCAGATTTAGCTCTACACACACACACACACACACACACACACACACACACAAAATTCCTCATCCCAGCCCCCACACAGGATGTGGAAACAGGGAGTAACTAATAGGGAAAAGAAAGGGACCCCTGGGAAGGAAGGTAGGAAGGGGCAGGAAGAAGGGGGAAGAATGAGGAGACAAATATGAACATGTGTTTATGAAAATGTATGATGCAACCTATTATTTTATATGCTAATTAAAAATTAATAATGTAAAGGAAGTAATTGGTAAACCCATGGATTGTAGAAATGTAGGTAGAGAGTTGGGGAGAAAAATATGGGTAGATTTAAATTGCATTTCATATTGACTGCATTCATAGATACTTGTTATAGTATTAAAATTAATTTAAATTTTAATATGTTACAGGACTCAGAGAAACCAAGCACTGACTTGAAAACATCCTCTCTGCTGGCTAGCTTTCAGTGTACCGTTAGGTGCTGTGCAGGAATCTGCATGAGAAAGGTCATCAACAGTATCATCCAGCTGTGACTCCTCTGAGCTCTAACAATGACTGGCATGACAAGACGTGTTTGTGGATGCAAGAGTGGCATGGATGTTTTGGGGATAACCTGCTGCTTTGTGGTTGGTTTTAAAGCCTGTTCCACTTGGATCTGGTACCATAGGTCAGTCAATAATGGGTGGCTGGGAAAGTCATAGGTGCCAGGGATGAACATACTATAATTTTGTTAAATGGGCATCCCATCAAACTGCCTTCTAAATATGTTTCTCTGTACACGTAGATTAGTGCAGCACTCAGTCCTTATCAGAGAAGTGTTTTTGCAGTCTCTGGTTAACAGAGACAATGGACCAAAGTACAGAGGACACATGTTTGTGGACTGCTCAGTCATAAATGGGTTATCTATATGATAGTCCCCATCACCAATGCTTAGGGGACATTGTGGAAAAGGAGGCAGAAAAATTTTAAGAGTCAGAGGTTGGGGTTAACTTAGGAAAACAGTGTTGTCTGGATATGACAGGATTTTGTGCTAATGAAGTCAGGGTACTTATGGTTGCCTGTGAAAGACTTGCACAAGGCCAAGCTAGTCAGCACTCTAGCATGGATGGGGAGGGGCACATGAGCCTCCACTCCTAGCTTACACTGTGTCTTAGGGTTTTATTGCTGTCAAAAAAACACCATGACCAAAGAAACTCTTATAAAAGTCAACATTTAATTGGGGCTGGCTTGAAGGTTCAGCGGTTCAGTCCATTGTCATCAAGGTAGGAGCATGATAGCATCCAGACAGATAAGGTGCTGGAGGAGCTGAGAGTTCCACCTCTTGTTCTGAAGGCAGCTAGGGGAAGACTGGCTTCCAGGCAGCTGGGACTAGGGTCTTAAAGCCCATGTCCACAGTGACACACCTACTCCAACAGGGCCACACCTACCTAACAGGGCCACACCTCTTAATAGTGCCACTGCCTGGGCCAAGTGTATACAATCCACCACAGGCTGTATGGCCATGTTAGGGGTGCTGGGGTAGGGGAGAGTAGGTTTTCTTTAGGAGTGGTCCCTGGTAGGATGATTATGCCCAGTGGATGATTGCACCACACCCATGCACACATAAGGGCATTATCAGTTGCACTCAGTGTAGTATAAAAAGTAGAAGAAATAAAATTGATAGGGGAAGCTGGGAGATGTTGAAGGAGCAGTGAAGGGTGATGACTGCAATACATTGTATACATTTATGACATTCTCAGAGAATAGATAAAGATTATATTAAAAAGAAAATATTAATTATGATGGCAAATTAAAACATAGGAAGGCCAATCTCAAAACTGAGTAATTGGTCTTAGCATTTATATATCAGGAAGTACCATAAATAGTATAAATTTACTGTCTTCTTAAACAACCAAATAAAGTGGGATTACCGCTTCTGTTTTCATTGGTAAATAGGTGGTCAGAGAGGTCAAGTATCTAGCTTAGCCTCACCTGGTTGAGTTGTTGCTCTTAAGCCCTGTTATCAGAAAGACAGTGCAATAGGTAATCCTCTTCTGGGAACCGAGGTCTACAAAGAAAGAGCTAAAGTTTACTGATGGGCATCTTTCTATAGGAAACAAGCTCAAGTGTGCAGGGAAGGGGTCATCTGTGAATGATGCAGGAGGTTGTGTTCAGGATGATGTTTCTTTTTGTTACTATAGTCAGTTTGTAAGGCATAATGTACACACACTAGCAATGTCTGTATGTATTGATTCTGATAGTGGAGAATTTGGAATTGACTATTGACTGAGTGAGTTTTCCAGTAGCCTTCACACTAAAATGGTGAACTGGTCTCTCTGTTGCCTCAAGATTTATCATTTATTAAGCAATTATTGACTTCTTGAATTAAATTGCAATGTCTTCTGAAATAGAAGCCAATAGCGTATCTGACAACTCAGCATAGGAAGGAGAGTCTATCCATCAGTAGGAAGACCAAAGACAAAGCTGCCTTTTCCTTAAAGGTACAGGCTCTCAGAGAATGGTCTTACTTCTGTCCCATAGAGTCTGGAGCCGAGAGACAGGACAGACAATGGTGTGCTGGCAAAAGTTCAACAACTGGATCTCTGGGAAAATGTATAGAATTATGTATACATTTGTCTAGGTTTTGCTGTTGTTCAGGATGCATAGTACACAATTTAGAAAACACAGTAAAATTGTCTGTTCTACAAATTTCATGTCATCAGTTGGTTTTTCAGATTGTTTTTATTGCCTGTTGTAAAACTCTTATATCAGAAGCAACTTGTGGGTGAACTGATAAATGAGTCTGGTTCCAATTTGAGTGTTCGTTGATATTTGTGGTTATACTAACAGTAAGATGAAAGCTATACAAAAGAGAGATGCAGGGCAGGATGTCACCAGCTTATTAGTGGTGAGCATAATTTTTACTGAATCGGCTTTTAAAGCTTGAAAGATGTCTGGCTTAGTGGTAGTGAGTTATCATCAAAATCGTGAGTGATGACTTCCTTAATTTCTTTTCTAAAATGGTTCTTTCCATATACAATGTGTATAATTTTTGCTGTTGTCTAGGATGTATAGTATACAATTTAGAAACACCAGTAAATATTTAATAGTCTATACTATAAATTTCATGTAGTCAATTGGTTTTCTACACATGGACACACTTCAAGCTTAATCGGTGCTATTAATGTTTTCATCCATCACTACTTTTAAATCTGCACAGATGACAACCTCTAGTCAAATCTAGATTTGTAGGACTTGCCTGTTTCAGTGGTATGAACACTAAAACATGGCAAAATTTCAGCCACAGCAAGGTATAAAGTGAGAGAGGTGTGAAGAAGCTGCACACAGTAGTATACCTTCTGCCCTGTGGCTATCATGTAAGTCCAACAGACATAAATATCCACAAGATTACAGCAATGAAAATTTGTGCTAAGACAATTAGGATATGCTTTTATTATAATTTTTATTTCACATACATGTGTGCTATGCATGCACATATGCATATTCATATATGTGTGGGCACACATGCATGCAATGGCTGAGGTTGATGTCAGGTGTCTTCCTTGAGGGCTCTTCACCTTCTATTTTGAGATGGGGTCTCTTGCTGAACTGAGATATTGCCAGCATTTTAGTTAGTCTTTCTAACCTGTTTGCTCCAGGGATCTCCTGTCTTGGCCTCTCTAGAGTTGTGACTTCAGGGTAAAGCTTCAGGGTTCTAGAGGTCTAAGCTTCAATCTTCAGGCTTACATGGCAAGTGCTTTGCCCACTGAACCATCTCTATTGCCCTATAGCTTATTTTAATGTGACTTTTTTGATCATAAATTTCACCATTAAAACTATGGTTGTGTTTCATAACTAGCCTGCAAAATTCCTGAAAATTTGACGGTTGGTTTATGAGCTGGTATGAATCTCTCCAGGGCACCCATGAACCCTGAAAATCTGTTCTCACAAGTCTTCCAGCTGGTTCTCATGATGCAGAATTGGGTTTCTCACTGTATCTTTGATAGTCTTTAATTCAAATAAGCCACCTCTGTTTGACCTTTGTGGGATAAACAGATTCTAATGGTTATGCAGAAGGCTTCTTTTCTTTTATAGTAGGTTTTTTCTTCAGTAGTTGATTTTTGGTAGCAGTAGGCCCTCAAAGGCCTCTTCAGCTGCTTAAGGCCCCCCTACCCTTCATCTTTCTTTTCTTGCTCTGCATGGGCACAGAGCCTGTAGCAGCAGCTCATCTGGTTTGATTGCCACTACAGCTTCAGCCCTGGTACTTTGTTAGCGCTTGGCTCTCTGACTTCCAGCCAGGTTAAGAGAGGCTCTCCAGAACATGGCCATTGCAGTTAGGTTTGGCTTCAAGGAAATTCTCAGGCTCTGTGAACTTTTCTTCAGGAGTTTGAGATTAATTTCCCTGCATGGTGCTTGAGATGGGGGTGTTTTAGTCACTGCTGTGTGCTGCTGAGGGAGACACCATTACCGACTGTTCTAGTAGAGAGCATTTTATTGGGACAGTGTTGTGGATGGGCCTGGTGCTATTCGCATTTTGATGCTAATTCCACTCTCCTGGGAGGAGTTGCAGACACAGAGTGAGTCACAAATACTCAGGTGACTGCTTGTGAACCAATCCCCTAATGAATAAAGGAGCCAGTCACTGGGCGAGTAGGAGGGACTTCCGGGTTGGATGGAGGAAGAGAGGAAGCAGGAGAGAGTTAGGTCTTTTTGGACGGGGAGCGCATGAGGACCAGAAGTAATTACGAGTGTATCTGGTTTCAATGGCGGATCCGTCAGGATTTGCCACCAGAGGATGGCAAAGGCTTACAAGTTAGAATTTTAGTTGTTGCGCCAAGTGATTGAGTTACCATTGTTTATGAATTAAGTTTGTGTTTCATTTTCCTTCATGTGGCAGCTCATCTGGGTTCAAGAGAGAAAGGTATGGCAGCAAATCATGGGTTTGTCTGAGGTGCACCACAAAGGCCTCAGGGGATTTGAAGCATGGGGTTGGCATGGTAGCGACTTGGTAGAGGGAATTTAGTGAGCTGGGTGGAGATATTTTGGGACCTCCAGGCCAGAGAGTCTCCATGAGATAAGAACAGGTGGGCCATTGCCCACTAGTGCATGGCAGCCAGGCTGCTGGGGCAGAGGGTTGCTGATGGCTGGCTGGCAGTAGTTCGGGGAGCTTGCTGGTCATTTTTAATATTTCCCACAATGGGACTGGCTTACAGTTTTAGAGGTTTAGTCCATTATCACAAGGAGATGAAGCTAGTGAAGTCGCTGAGAGTTCTACAACAGATCTAAAGGCAACAGAGAGAGAGAGAGAGAGAGAGAGAGAGAGAGAGAGAGAGAGAGAGA
>JADRCD010206440.1:0-43261 GCA_019843815.1 Montemys delectorum
TGTTGGAATCCCAGTGATTTTTATTCTCATTCTCCTTTCTTCTTCCTCCCTCCCCTTCTAGGAATCAGTGTCCTGCCTGGGGCCTCTCCTCTGCTCTTGTTCTCCTCACAGTCCACTTTCCTTACATGGCAGCCCAAGTGTTCCCCTTTCTAGGATTATCAGAAAGATTTGCCTGTTCTGTTCTGTTGTTCAGGTCCTTTCAGCCACTGCCTGGAGGGACTGCCTCTCTCCTGCCTTTGCCAGCCCCTCCTTGTCTTCTCTGTTTCAGCCACATTGCCTTCCTGTCTGCTTCGAGGATATTGCGAGTTCTCCTGGTCCTGGCTGGTTCCTTTCTCAGGACACTTGTCTCTGGTGACCATCAGAGCAGCCTCATAACTTTCAGTTTGTGGCTTACCTTTGTTGTCCAGGAAACAACCTTCTTGTTTGTATTAAATTTATTTCTTGGGTAGTTTATCCCAATCAAACTCTTACCGAGAACGTGAACTCTAACAGACCATGCCTTAGGAGCCCACACAATGTTTAACTCATAGTTGGAACAGAATGAATATGTGCACTATGATTGGAAGGACAAGCACATGCATGCTGCATTACAATCATGTGAAGGACAGGACAGGAGAACTGGCTCAGTGGTTATTCATAGGTTCTTTCTCCTCAAGTGAAACGAACCAGTTCAAACTAGATTAGATTATAATGTTAGGCTTACTGGAAAGCTGCTGTCCGGAGAGTGGGGGGAGGGGGAAGAGAAAGAGAAGAAGGGCTCACATGCAGAGATGGAGGAGAACAGGAGAGACCAAAATGTTTGATTTATATAGGGAGGAGCCTCTGGGGCAAGGGCAGCCCAGTCCCTGGGCTGGAAAGTTCAGGGCAGGGCATGCCAGATGGAGACTGAGGGATGCTGGGAGAACCTGGGGGCCAAGTCTGCTTTGATGAGTAAAATATACTCCTTAGTCACTTATTCCTGGTCCAATATCAAACAGGAGTTTTGTTCTTCCAGAGAATCAAATACTTCTGTCCACACTTTGGCTCTGGTCTCTGTAGATTACTAACTTCCTTTTCTGGCTTCGTTGGGCACTAGGCATGCACATGGTACATATACATCTGGGTGGAGAAAATGTCTACACCCCCCCCCCCCCAAAAGAAATTTGTTTTTAAAATAAAGGGAAAGCTATTCATGAGTTTCTCTTTCAGGGAAGTGAGAATGCAGTAGGAAAGTTCCATAGCCAAGCAAAGTATTTCAGCCAGACACACTGAGCATGGAGCAGACCTGCTGCCGCTACATTCTAAGGACACTAGGCAGGAGTTCTTGACCCTCTGTTTTGTTTTTCTCCCACTGTAGAAATAGAAATTTTTAGTGTTATGTTTGCTTAATTAATTCTACAAAATTCAAGTGACACTTGCTGCATAGAGATGGCCCAATGGATCAGGTGTTCCATAAGTAGGAGTTGGTGACTTCATGAACTAACACCTGGACAGAGTCTAGTTTCCACCCCTAGAGCCATGGTGACTTAATGTGTTACTTGGTTGAAGAAAAAGCATTTCTTTTCCTTTTTTTTTCTTTTTTGATTTTTTTTTTTTCAGAGACAGGGTTTCTCTGTATAGCCCTGGCTGTCCTGGAACTCACTCTGTAGACCAGGCTGGTCTCGAACTCAGAAATCTGCTTGGGACATGGGAAAGCTCCTCTTTGAAAGCTGGCAACCTCTCCCTACACTTCTTCAAGTAGAGACTCTAACTTTGCTTAAACTATTCATTATTCTCATGGGTTACATATAAACATTTATGAGGGTGATGTTAGTTGAACATCAGACCAGTGTATATAATTAGTCAGTTTTCACTTCTGCACCACGAGCTTCACTGACTTCTATCTATATTCTATTCCTCTTTCTGACTTTCATCTACAGTTAGAAAAGCTGGCCCAGTGAAGCAAAGTCCCTTTTCTACAGGAACCTTCTCAAAGCCAGCATGATCTCCAGAGCTGGAGTCTGAACTCAATGAAGACTTTTGCTGAAGCTTTCAAGATTGTCCAGCAGAAAATTAGCTTTTGTTTGTTTGTTGTGAGGACAAGGTCTCACTATGTAGACCAGGTTGTCTCTAAGCTCAGAAGATCCACCTGCCTCAGCTTTCCTGGGTTCTGGTTTAAGTATTTTGTTAGAATCCCTTTAAGTTGAACAGATACTATCTGGCACAAGGATTGTAGAACTAGAGAGACTCAATCAAACAAAACTCTTGAAGGTGTGGCCAGGAGATAAGGATGGAATTCTGGGACAGATTCTTCTTTATCCATCAGCAGCTCTGGAAGAGTCCATCAGCAGCAGAGGATTAGAAGGAGACACTAACGAGAAGCCGTGGCTCTCTCCTATCTGGTAAGTACCGTCTTCTGCAGGCTCGTGCTGGAGAGAAGCAATGAGGATAGTGCTGCGTGGAGGTTCTGTACCATGTGGCCATTGGGGGTGATGTGGGATTCTATGTGGGGCGTTGTAACAACAATGAATCTCTAGACATTAGGGCAACATACTATCCCATAGAGTTCTTTAGATTCTTGGAAGGTGGATCCTCATTTAAATGGAATAATGGACTTTTATAGTTGACCTACTAAAGCCTTCTTAAATGGAGTTAATCTGAGACATAAGAATAAAACTATAGACAATAGTCTGGTAGTTTTAGACTAAGCCCTGTATAGTGAAGGTAATATGCATCTGTAGGTAATATGGACATTTGTGTAACATGATAATGGGATCAGGAAGTTTGTTTTGTTTTGTTTTGTTTTTTTCAAGACAGTTTCTGTGTGTAGCCCTGGCTGTCCTGGAACTCACTCTGTAGACCAGGCTGGCCTCGAACTCAGAAATCCGCCTGCCTCTGCCTCCCAAGTGCTGGGATTAAAGGCGTGGGCCACCACTGCTCTGCTATTTTGCAGTCTTGTTCGTTGACTTGTTTGCAAAGTAAAAATATTTGTAAGGAATGTTTGTTTGGAGTGGAAATTGAGAGCTTCAAATTGGCTGTAGGATTTGTGGTTTGGGGATAGGTTTGCGAACTTCGCAAGGCCAGAAGTAGAAAAGTTTTGCTTTAGTTGGGATGTTGGAGGGGGGAGGGCGTAGCTAGTCTGGGGGGGGGGATGGGGCACATTTTAGAGTCTGGAGTTTAACTTTGAGTGACTGAGTTGTCAGTGGATTCTTTCTGTGTTGGAGATATTTAGAGGAACGCTTGAGAGGATTTTTTTTTTTTTTTTGATTTTTCGAGACAGGGTTTCTCTGTGTAGTCCTGGCTGTCCTGGAACTCACTCTGTAGACCAGGCTGGCCTCGAACTCAGAAATCCGCCTGTCTCTGCCTCCCAAGTGCTGGGATTAAAGGCGTGTGCCACCACCGCCCAGCGAGAAGATATTTTTAAACTTATTTATGTCAAGCAGAATTGGTGCAGTCCTCCACCAGAATGCAGCTTCATCCTCTTTGGCCATCTGCCTGTATGATCGGTACTTCCCCTTACCTTCATATACTTTGGGGTGTGCTTTCACACTCCAAAGAATCCTCTCCTAAGTCTCTCCCCCACCTAAACTGTGAAGTTCTTAAAATAGGCCACAAGTCAGACGGTGTAGGAAATACCTCATAATGAACTCTTCCTGGGTTTTTACAACGCAGTTGTGAAATCTCACCAGCCTAGACCTCACTGCGATCTTGCACCGAGTTCTGGGACTACAAGCATAAACCCCTGTGATTGGTTCTTACTGTTACTGCATTTGAGCCAGGGCCTCTGGTGTGCAGGGATTTCCTCGGAATAGAAGTTTTGCTGAGGTCGGGCTTGAAATTCTGATCCTCCCTTCCTGAGTCGCTGCGATTTCAGGCATGTAACTCTAGACCCAGTTTATCTGATGAGAAACTTCGAACTCAAGGCTCTGGCTTGCTTAGCAAGTTGTCTACCACCTAAGCTGTACCCCAACTTCTCTCCTGCTCATTTTATCATTAAAATACCAAAGTCCCAGCATGTTGACAAACACTTATCACCCTAACCCTGGCAATTCCAGCCCTTGGGAGACAGAGACAGTAGGACTGGTTCAAGCCCAACTTTGCTATAGGGTCAATTAGAAGTTAGCCTTGTTGCTACTTGAGAGTTTGAATTAAAAAAAAAAAAAAAAAAAAAGAGTCCCCAGTGGAAGAGTTAGAGAGAAGACGGAAGGAGTTGAAGGCCTTTGCAACGCCATAGGAAGATCAGCAATATCAACCCCCAGACCCTCCCAGAGTTCCCAGGAACTAAACCACAACCAAAGAGTACGTACATATGGAGTGACCCATGGCTCCAGCTCCATAAGTAGCAGAGGATGGCCTTGTCAGGCATCAGTGGGAGGAGAGGCTCTTGGTCCTGTGAAGGTTTGATGCCCCAGTATAGGGGAATGCCAGAGCAGGGAGGAGAAAGTGGATGGGTGGGTGGGTGGGGAGCACTCTCCTAGAAGCAGGGGGCGGGGGATGGGATGGGGGTTTCCAGAAGGAAAACCAGGAAAGGGGATAACATTTGAAATATAAATAAAGAAAAAAATTTTTTTAAAAAAAGAGGGGTTTTATCATGCTACCCAATCTGTCTTCTCTTTCCTTGTATATATCTGTCTCTATCTCTATCTGTGTGTGTGTTATCAAACTCTGACTAATAAAACTTTGGACTTATCTTTAAGATGTTAATAAAATAGTTTATTATGATATAAATTTGAGTGATCATGGCTTTAGGACATCAATTCTCCCTGAATGAAATTCCACAATGGAAAAAAGTTACATGAAGTTCTTTTTCATTTACAAACTTGCTTATTTATTTCCTCATTTATTTTTTGAAACATGCTCTTACCATGTACCTCTGGCTGGGATGGAAGTTGCTATGCATACCAAACTGGCCTGAAACTCCCAGAGATCTGCCGGAGTTTGTCTCTTGGTTCTGGAGTAAATGCATGTTCCATCTTACTTGGTTCTTTTATTTGTATGTTTGTTTGTTTATCTATTCGCTTTTCCTTACTTTTGTGCTTACAAAATATGGAATGAGGGTCTCTCTGCTACTCTCCTCTAACTCCAGTCATCCAAACTCATTCTCCCATTTGTTTTTTAGAGACAGGGCCTTAAGAAGTTGCCTAGGTAGCCTAGACAGGCCTTAAGCTCATGACCCTCCAGTCTCAGCCTCCTGAGAAGCTGGGGTTACAGGCCTGTACTTCCACTCCAAACAGGAACTTTGGCTGTCCCAGAAATGAAAGTCAAGTATCAGTGTGTATACAAAGCACAGAGGTGGGACTGGGGGTGTTGGATCATGCCCGGAATCCCAGCACTCTGAGTTGGAGGATTTCTATTTGTGAGAGACCAACTTGAGATGGAAAGAGTTCCAGGTCAGCCTGGGTTACAGTGAGACCCTACCATAGTAACTAAATAAATGAATCAATCAATCAAACAACCAATCAACTAACCACACTGTTGGGTCATGACATGAGATGGGAGTTACAGCGAGGCAAAGGGGTTTCTGGTCATGAGATGTTTATTGCCTTCCCACGCCTCAGAGCAGATGAAGCTAGCTGAAGCCAACCCAGGCTACATTTCAAGTTTCATCTAAAAGTCAAGAGATGGTTAGAAGCTGATCTCAGTAGCTAATGGCTATTCAAAGATCTAAGACACCTTGAGATAGCTTTGGCTCTGCCTGTCAGTATTCTATCACTCCACCCTCAGCAGGGAGTTGTACTCAGTCAAGGTCAAACAGCCTTAGGGATCTGAAGCCCAGGTCCAGCTGCTTAGACATCAGCCACTTACAGAGCTTCAGTTCCTGGCACCTTCAAAGGCTTCTGGGTTTCCAGCCATTGCCCTGCTCTCTTCCCCCCTGCCCTCATTGCCCTGAGCTTCTTAGCCCTGGTTTTTGCAGTCTTGGCTTGGGAAGATTGCCTGCGCCTATGAATTTGTCTCCCCTAACTTTCAGGACCCCCTTGCCTTTATGCCCCTCTCGATTCTGGCTGCGTGTGGGCACCACTTCTCTGTTGCCTTTTCCTGGAAGGCCATTCTCCCCAGGAGGCCCCAGGGCCTTGCCTCAGCACAAAAGCCTCAGTAAGGGCATTCCCCTAAGGACAGTTTGTCCCAGAGTATCTAAGTCATGCTTCTGCCTTTCAAAGACCATTTCTCTTTTTTTGTTTTGTTTTTGTTTTTTGTTTGTTTTTGTTTTTGAGACTGGGTGTCACGATATATCTCTGGTTGCCCAGAGATCTGCCTGCCCGCTGCTGAGATTAATGGTGTGTGTGACATTGCTCAGCACTTCTGGACTTCTGGGTTTTTGTTGTTTGTCTGTTTTGTTTGTTTGTTGACTTATTTACTTACTTATTGGGACAAGTTCTCATTATGTAGCTCTGGCTATCCTGGGACGCTGTTCTGTAGACCAGGCTAGCCGTAAATTCAGAGAGCCATATGCCATGCTCACTAAGTGTCAGGATTAAAGGTGGGTGACTCTCCTAGAATCCATCTTCCTTCTGTCCTTCATTTCTTCCTGCCTTTTGGCCTTTTGATACAGGATCTCTCTATTATGTAGCTCGGGTTGTCCTGGAACTTCACATATAGACCAGGTTGAGTTCAAACTCATAGAAACCCTCCTGGCCTCTTGAGTGCTGGAGTTAAACTTGTGCCCACAATCAGCTGGCATGGCTTCCTGTTGTAGTCAGAGCAATCTACATGAGGTTGGCGTAACATAGAGTTTGTTTTCCATTTATCTTTCTTTTTAAACTATTTTTATTTTATGTATTCAGGGTTTTGCCTACAGATGTCTATGCACCCTTTGAGTTTGCAGAGGACAGAAGGGGGCAGTAGAGCCTCTGGAACTGGTTCTAGCCAGTTTTTGTTTTGTTTTGAGGCAGGTCTGATTTCAGAGACCACTTCTAAGTCAGTTCTTCCTAATCTGTATCTTTAACCTAGGCCTTCCTTCTTTACAACATCCCAAAGATATCTCTCACTCAATATGACAAAAAACCCAGGATATCTCTTCCCAACCCTGTGGTGGGAGAGGCTCTTCCGTCCTCTGCCGATAGCACCATCCCTCATGCACAGCTCAGGCCTGAGTCACTAACTCATCCTCTGCAGATAGACAGCCTACAGGAAGCCCACTTTGCTCCGCCTTCTGAGCCCACAGACTAAGTCTTGATTCCTCCCACCACGTTGCTCTCTGTTGTCTCTTCCACAGTGGACTGACTATAAAGACTCTAAGATGTCCTTGCTTGTCAGCCTGGCGGTCACAGTAGTCCTCAGAGGGCACCAGCTCCTGGGACCCCCACACCCCAGCAATGACTCTCTGTGTCCTTGGGAAAAGGAGAGTCCTCACAAAGTGGCTCCTGAGCCCTGTCCCTGCCCTCCCTGTACTTCTCCATTGCTGTTCCTCACTGTCCCAGCTGCCCTGCCCCCTCCCCTGCCACAGGCACTCTCCTGCATCTGGACCTTGGCCCCCTCTCTCTCTTCTGCCCTCACAGCCCTTTCTGGTTGGCTAGCCCTCTTCCGCTTTGCTCATCCGTTCTGTGTGACAGTATTAGAAGGAGCATTAAGCCTGACAGTGCAGGTTAGGATTGCACTCACAGCCTCCAGCACTGCCGCCCAAGCTTCCTTGGCTTGCTGGATGCTTTCTTGGTCTGTTCCTGACTCTCATCACTTGTCCTTCAAGCGTGGTTAGGAATACTGTCTGCACAGACCTATGTCTTTCCTGACTGGGCGTGGACTCTTTATCATCTCTTACCTATCTCTGTCAAATGTTTACACATTTTTCTTAAGGTATTAATTTTCCACGTAGACACAACTTTCATGAGACCACTGGTCTTTAATTCATTGGTATATATAAAATTCATACAATCATGAATAATATACTGTAGGTTTGTAATAAATGTGAAATGAGCAAAATTTTAGTATGATAGTAGGTTTGCTATACCGGACATGATTACTTTTTAATTATATCTTTCTGGTTTCATAATCATTTAAAATTCTGTGTTATGTGTGTGTGACTGTGTGCTCGTGTGCATGCAAATGCAGAAGCCTTCTCAACTGCCAGATTCTCTGGAACTAGAGCTGAGGGTGGTTTTGAGTCCCCTGAGGTTGCTGCTGGGAGCCACACTCAGGTCCTTTGCAGGAGTTGTAGACCCTCTTTACTGCTGAGCCCTCTCTAGCCCCTGTGTTGGCATTTTTAATGTGAATAATAAGTGACGGGAAATGGCTGGCTTACACAGCAGTCAGGCTGGCAGGTAGAAGGCTATGGGATATAAAGAGACCACTCTGGAAGGGATTTCCGGATTCTGGTTATAGATGGAGGCCTAGCACAAGCTGCTGGAATTGGGGTACAATGGAGTGCATGCAGTGGATACCTAGTAAGATGGGGGAGCAAGGGGGCATTGCCCTGTGTGAAAATAGAGTGAATTCAAGCCAGTGGACAGTTTCAGATAGGGCTGCAGTGAGCAAGAGTAGAGAGAGACTCAACTGAGTGTGTGCTTTGGCAGTATGTTATCCCCACTTTTCCATGAATAAACTCTTTTTTGATTTTTTGAGACAGGGTTTCTCTGTGTAGCCCTGGCTGTCCTGGAACTCACTCTATAGACCAGGCTGGCCTCGAACTCAGAAATCCGCCTGCCTCTGCCTCCCAAGTGCTGGGATTAAAGGCGTGTGCCACCATCGCCCGGCAAATAAGCTCTTTAGTAAGGAGCTGCGAAATCAGTGATGGTCACTAAGTCCTGTCACCTCACACCTGTAGGTGGTGAGTAACCCTCAGGGGATGCCAAAGTTGACCCTAAAATACAGTGACTCAGGAAGACTGCAAAGCTCAAGTTAACCAAGAAAAATTCCATCGCCCAGGGAGAAGGCTCAGGGGAGCAAAGTGCCTGGCCAGTCTGACAGCTGAGTCTGATGTGGCATCCTCCTAAAGGTGGAAGGTGAGAAACAACTCCAGAGAGAGCTTTTCTCCCCTTCTCATGAGTCCATGGCATGCCCCGATTCATACACAGCTAGGAGGAGTCAGTGTATACGATGGTAACAAGTAAAACAATAAGACATTGCACTGTACTATGTCCTCTGCAGTGTTAGGGCTCAGTACCTGGTCTTGTGGAAGCCCGTGGGCTATTGTGGGGAACTTCAACCCTGAGGATTTGGTTGTTGGATGCCTCTGCTCCTCAGCCCCCACCTTTTTCACATTCCCACTGCTGATGCGATCTGTCCTTCACCTGTTCTCCTTCAGCTCTTAGCTAGCCTGCCTGCCACTTGCTTTTGTTTTGCTTCTTTATTTTTTTCCCCTTTGTAGCCCAGGCTAGCTCAGAACTGTCAATCATTCCTCCTGAATCTCACCAATGCTAAAATTATAGAAGTTTGCCACCAGAACTGGCTTAACATCTTGCTCTTCGCTTTATTGATGGGGTGTTATTCTGTAGCATTGACTAGCTTGGAATGTACTCCAGCCTTCCCTTAAGCTCACGGCAATCCTCCTGCCTCAGTCTTATGTGTGCTGTGCATACAGATAGGAGCGAGCCATCATTCCTAACTCTCACTTGTCAATTTTATTTTTTATTTTTTTGTTTTTTTGAGACAGGGTTTCTCTGTATAATCCTGGCTGTCCTGGAACTCACTCTGTAGACTAGGCTGGCCTCGAATTTAGAAATCCACCTGCCTCTGCCTCCCAAGTGCTGGGATTAAAGGCGTGCGCCACCACCGCCCAGTACACTTGTCAATTTTAAAGAGATTTCTTCCTGTTCTCTTATCCTGCTAAGCCTGAATGAAGGAGTCTTCTGTCCTGCTACCCTCAAATTTCTATTTGTCCATCCCTTCTATCCTCACTTAAGTTGCCTCAAAGGGATATACAACGTACAGTTGGGTGCCATCCAACATTGTATTCATCTGAAATAGCTTAATAATTAAGATCAAATTAGGCGGAAAAATAAAATAGAGTCTACTCAACTGTAGGCTGGAAAGGATGGCTCATTAGTAAGAGCGTGCACTGCTGTTGCAGAGGATATGAGTTCAGTTTCTGGCATCCACATGAGGTAACTCAGAATTTCCTGCAATGCCAGTTGTACAGGATCTGATGTCTCTGGGCTCAGCCAGCGCCTGCTCTCAAATGGGCATATCTACAGAGACATATATAATTTAATAGATAATAAAAATCTATGTTTACAAAATTTACTCATTCTAGCTGGGTGTGGTGATATATCTCTTTATTCCAACAGCTGAGTGTCAGAGGCAGTGGATCTATGTGAGTTTGGGGCCAGACTTATAAACATAGTGAGCTCCAGGACAGCCAGGGCTCCATATAGAGGCCCTGTCTCAAAAAAAAAAAATTATCTTTACCCACTTGTACTAGGCATATTTCAAGTGCTAAATCAGTCACTAGTGACTACAATATGTCATACAGCTCATGCATGATACCACCCTCATTGGAGACAGTTCCATTGACTGGGCGTGGAAGCACACACCTGTAATCTTAGCATTCTGGACACAGGGCATCAACATTGACATGAGTATTAACTGAAAAATTTAGTGAGTTTCTGGCAAGACATACACACACACACACACACACACACACACACACACACACACAGCCATGGTTGCCTTTATATGCATGTGAATGAGAATAAACCCATATTCATACACACAGACACATAGACACACACACACACACACACACACACACACACACACACACACACACAGGAAACCCTCTCTTAAAAACAAAAGGAAAAGGGTTTTTGAGTATTCCAATCTTCCTTACTGGGGGCCCTCAACCCTTAGGATCTCTTTTTCACTTTTTCTTACTAAATTCATGGTGCCTCTGCTAAAACAAAGAAAAACAACAAGACAAAGAAGCAAGGTTCTACTCTATGGTACTCACGAGGAGGGAAGAGATGTGGAGACTAGGCCACCGCACCCACCCTAGTGGACATGCACAGAACCAAACAACAGATGATAACTGTGAGGACTGAGATCAAGAAGAGGAGCAGGAGGCCGCTTTAGACTGTGGGTGGCCCAGGAGGAGCGTCCCAGACAGTTAATCAGGGGTCAGTAAGAAAAGAGAAAAAATGGAAGCTGTGGATTAAGGAAGAAGAGACAAGACAGAACACCACCTGGAAAAGACCTGAGGTGATGAATTGGGAAGGAAGTCCTCGTGGCCTTGGGACAGGTGATCAGGACAGCAAATCTGAGCCCTAGGCAGGGACCACATAAGTGAGACTTTGCAAAAACCTCTGGGCAAGAAATTAGGCCCCCTGCTCCTTGAGAGAGCTATGAGCTAGGGTTGTCAGTGGGACTTGCCATGGTCTCATTATACATTTACCATCTGTCTCATTGTTTGTGAATTTATTTGTTAGCTGCTCTCTTACCCATCCATGTAAACTGCTTGCACAATTCTGGATATTTTCCATCCCTGTTGGTGTGACTCACACTCCTCCATCCTCAGATTATTAGTAATCACTGCATTGAAAAAAATAATCTGTTCAAAAATCCTCCTGATTGCCATTGGTGTTTGCCTGGCCCCAGGCTGTAGTACAACTAGAATGGAAACACTTTGCCTTCTAAATGAACAAGACATGTTTCAATTCTGTGTGAGACACTATAGCATTTGTTCTATCTTTTCACTATGTAAAATGGAGCCAGCCCTTGAGCCCATGAGATGGCTCAGCCTTTACTTGCCACCGGTGCTCAGTTCAATCCCCAGGGTCTGTTATAGAAGGGTAGAACCTCCTCCACACGGCTGTGTTCTGACCATGTGTGCCCTGCCTGGTACGTTCATGCACTGCATGACACAAAGCTATTTGCGTAGCACTTATTCCAAAGGGAATAAGTGATTATTATGACCCAACTCGGAGTGACTGGAATCAATAGCATGATGCAAGCTAGGTTATCAGGAATGAATACTGGATTCCACTGTGGGAGAGGTTATGTGAATTGTTAGAGTGCTGGAAAAAGAGAAAGCTATCAATCAGTGCATTTTCCAAGTATCCTGGTAGAAAATTCAGGCAGATGGGCCACAACAGAACACAGAAAGTCTCTCTCTCTCTCTCTCTCTCTCTCTCTCTCTCTCTCTCTCTCTCTCTCTCTCTCTGTTCATTGTTTTTGTTTTTGTGTTTTGTTTTGTTTTGTTTTGAGGCAGGATTTCCCTCTGTATCCCTGGCTGACTTACTCTGTGAACCAGGCTGGCCTCAAACTCACAGAGACCTGCTTGCCTCTTCCTTCATAGAACTGGGATTAAAGGCATGGCCACCACCACTCCACTGGAAATCTCTTCTACAGATTTCAGATCTTCTAAAAGTCTTTGCTTCAGTGTTGGTGGGAGCTAGCTGTGTCAAAATGTAACAGTACGTGTCAGAAGTTGTTCTGATTGTCACGAGGATGTTAGGTGAGATGCAGGGGTTGGTAGCAAATGGCTACTATGGAGACGTTTGAGAATCAATGTTTGTTATGGCTTTTGAAACACAGATTTCTGTCCCTCCACAGTCTACCTAGAGGACCTTCTCAGGGGTGGCTTCAACAGGGAGCCGCAACTCAAACTCTGGTGTTTGGGATGGACTCAAGTGTTCTTCTCAAACACATAAATACAAAAGTGAAAGGATTCCAAGCAACCAGCAAGGTGCTTATAGCATGGTAGATCTCACTAGTTACTCAGTTGAATTCCAGAAGGTGAGAAGGTTACCTTTGGGAATATAAAAAGCCATTCACCATCAAAGTCTGTTTCCCTCATTTTATGGGACAGTAGGTCATAGGACACCCTGTGAGATGGATCAATGACAATGACCTTGTGTCAAGATGGTAGCCCACTGTGTGACAAATAGAACTGTAAAGGGAAAGAATGGTTGGTACCATTTTCTGACCACTACTTTTATATGTAAAAGTAAGATAGTTATGTCTCATGGGTTTTATACATTCTAAAATTATCTAATGTCCATGAAAATTCTCAGTGTTTGGTCACCAGTTTGCAGCATTAGTTTTCTGATCTCCTCTTAAGTGCAGAGACTGTTACTGTGACTAGTTAGGGACCCTAGGCCTGAATGCTGAGCTTTGTGAAAGCTAGTACTATCTTTAAGACTGGTCATAGCCTTTCCTCTCGGACAGGAAGTCAGAGAATCTTCTGACCAGAAATGGAGTTAATGAAGTACTAGGCAGGCTTACTCATGTTTTTATGGTTTAGCAATTAAGAAGAAAAGCTGAAATCTAGAATTTGGAATCTGAAGACATGTAACATTCTCCATAAATGGGCTTGAAGATAGCTGCCCTAGGGGTTCCTTGAGTATTTGGTGTCTGTGAGTAAGTAGCTCAGGGTCTCCTTCACAGCAGATGCTCCAGGAAGCTGAGCAAACATTAGTGCTGTTTCACCTAGGAGGAAATCTAGGTGTGAAAGGCTCTGTGGATCTCAGGTTTGCATCTGTATCCTGTGCTTTTCTAGGTGTCTCTAGACATCCCTCCTGAAGATGTGGTCTTGCTCACCATGTGTGACTGCATTCTCTAGCTCAGCCCATCTTGCTGTGTTTAAGGTAGTTGAGGTTTAGGGAGCAACCAGTATGGCTCTGAGCAGAAACAGTACTGTGCCCATCAGAGGGCAAATGCATCTTTGCCATTAGAAGACTGGCCTTGGCTTACAGTTCTACCCAGAGCACACAATCTAATGTCTGCCCTCAGTTTTCTCTGTTTGCTGTCTTATTTATGTCCTGGCCAGAAGTCCTATGGATGGCTCTATGTGAGAAGGACCAGGAAGGAAGAGTGTGTTTGGGAAGACGGGTGCCCTAGCAGAGAGGCCTGTGGGATTCATACAGTCAGGATGAAGACCTCATCAGACAGAGTGTGCTGAGAGCCACAGCTAACCAGAGTGTCTTCTCACTGTCCTTCAGGTCAATACCATGATTCCTCTTCACGTCTTCATTTCAGGCCTCATACTGCTTCTCCCAGGTAAGTGAGTGGATGGACTGGGGATACTGAGAAGGCTAGAGGTGGCAGGAGAGATGACAAGCCTCGGGCTTGTTTGATGATGGGTTATGTAGTGAGCAGAGAACGTGGATAAATTATAGGTCCAAAGAACTCCCTTAACATGTATGACTTTCAAAACTGATGGCTAAATAAACATGTTTCACAAGAATAAGTAAGGCATGGGGTGCATGCATGTGATGGACAAACAAGCATGAGTACACATGCATGCATGTGATGGACAAGTATGGGTAAGTGTAGTGATAGGTGTAGTAAAGCCTTTCTGTCTGTGTAAGTGAAGTGTATAGTAAATCCTTTGTGTTTGACTTTGAGTGAAATGTTTCAGCAAAGCCTTTGCTATGTTTGGGTTTAATCACTAGATATTGAGAAATTGTTTTGAGATTGCTTTGGACCTTGTAGAAATGATGTCTGTCTAGAGAATCTACACTTGGTCCTATGTGAGAACATGCAGCTGCACTGACCTTGTCCCTGAGACACTCCTGGCAAACCTGGTGTTTTTATTTGGTTATGGTTAGCCCTGGTCAAAAAGGACATCTATTTGTATGAGTTGTCTGTTATTACTGGAAGCAAGGGCAAGATAACATTAGCAGTGGGAATCTTTCTCAGCTCCAATTAGCCTTGTATAGTGTTTGCATAAAGTAACTGGAGTGAGCTAGTTGGGGTCAGTCTTTTCCAAGAAGGCTGAACCCTCTGCTTCTCTGGCCAATGAAGGCTTAGCTTCTTCTCTAGAGGTGGAAGGTGAGCTTTCTCTACTGCAGCATCTATGAGCAATACCAGTCAACAGTTGAGTGTACATGCATGCATGTCATAGTCAAAAATTAATAAAAAAGATTCAGAAACAGTGCTTTTCATGAATGATGGCTAGTCAAAATCAGCCTTCATTCCACTTCTTTGTACCTATTTGTTTATTTTAACTTCTTTCAGTTATGTAATATAAGAACATTGTAATTTAAGGGGTTCTATGGGAGAGGGAAAAGAAGGATACCATAATTGTCTTTGAAACAAGGTCTTGTTAGTTCAGGCTGGCCTCAGAGAAAACACCAACAATAAAGAAAGGCTAGAACTGCTCAGCACTTGCCTCTCTTTCCTAATACATGTTTAATTCCACTTGAGTCCCACCCCCTTTAATTTTTCTGAAAAGAAATAAAAACAAAATTGTAGGAAAATGTTGAACACTAATTCCCCTAACTTCTTTTTCTCTCCCTTTTTAAAAATCATAGGCGCTGTGGATTCTTATGTAGAAGTGAAGGGGGTAGTGGGTCACCCTGTCACACTTCCATGTACTTACTCAACATATCGTGGAATCACAACGACATGTTGGGGCCGAGGGCAATGCTCATCTTCTGGTTGTCAAAATACACTTATTTGGACCAATGGACAACATGTCACCTACCAGAGGAGCAGTCGATACAACTTAAAGGGGCATATTTCAGGAGGAAACGTGTCCTTGACAATAGAGAACTCTGTTGAGAGTGACAGCGGTTTGTATTGTTGTCGAGTGGAGGTTCCTGGATGGTTTAATGATCAGAAAGTGACCTTTTCATTGCAAGTTAATACGGGTAAGCTTCTATGTTTTCTTTGTTTATATTTTGCAAGTGAGTGGGGTCTTTTGTTTGCTAATAATTTGATCTTTTCCTATAACAAGGAAACTGAAGGTCTTATAAACATTTGATGGTTAAACACTTGCTTTTTATTTTTTTTATTTTTATTTTATATTTTTAAAGATTTACTTATTTATTATATGTGAGTACACTGTAGCTGTCTTCAGACACTCCAGAAGAGGGTTGCTGGGATTTGAACTCAGGACCTTCGGAAGAGCAGTAAGTGCTCTTAACCACTGAGCCATCTCTTTAGCACCACTTTTGATTTTTTTTTTCTTTTCTTTTCTTTTTTTTTTTTTTTCGGAGACGGGGTTTCTCTGTATAGCCCTGGCTGTCCTGGACCTCACTCTGTAGACCAGGCTGGCCTCGAACTCAGAAATCCACCTGCCTCTGTCTCCCAGTTGCTGGGATTAAAGGCATACTCCACCACTGCCCGGCCACTTTTGATTTTTTAAAAGACATAATCTCATGTATCTTGTGGCCTGAGAATACAGGCATATGCCACCCAACGCAGCCTTAAGTACTCTCTTTTGAGTAGCAGAACAACTTTATGTGCTTGGTTGAGGTCCTAAGATCAATGTTTACTTTTTGTTTGTTTGTTTGGTTGGTTGGTTTTTGGAGACAGGGTTTCTCTGTGTAGCCCTGGCTGTCCTGGAACTCACTCTGTAGACCAGGCTGGCCTCGAACTCAGAAATCCGCCTGCCTCTGCCTCCCAAGTGCTGGGATTAAAGGCGTGCACCGCCACCACCACCCGGCCCTAAGATCAATCTTAATTCAAGACTAGCATCCATGTCCTAACTACTTGGGACCATCTTGTTTGCTCATGAAACTGCATTCACCCTCCATCCTGAAACCTAGTGGGGAGCTTTACTTAAGCTGAATCTATTTGACTTTAAGAACTGCCTCTATTCTGTAATTATATCTTAGGATATTAAAACACCCATTCTCAACACCGTAGAGCTGTAGCCTGCAAAGCAGGCAATGCAGGGTGCTGCTGTGCAGATGAGCTGGCTTCAGCAGTGGTCAGCTGACCTTCTGAGCACAGGCCACAGGTATAGGTGGGAGGTTCTACTCTCTGCCTTGCCCTGCCATAGGTTTTTGAAGTAGGTCTCACATCATGTCACAGAAACTGTTGTTTGAGTAGTGGAAATGTCCTGACAGGACAGTGTTTCCCTCTAACACCTGCTCACTGGTCATTCTTCAGTGTAATAGCAGATGGACGGCAGCAGGGAGCCTCTAACAGACCCTGGCACACAATTCCCTCAGATGAACCTTATTAGAACGAGGAAGCCTCACGCCATGATCAGAGCTGGAGTTGGGAGAGAACATTAGACAGGATCAGCACACTGTATGAGTTCATACCTTGATGGGGTATGAAGAGGCTGAGAGGGAAGGGGAGGCTTCTCTGTAAAACCTGGAGAGGGGCTTCATTAAGATCGAGAATGACTGAGAGCTAGGGAGGAAGAGAGTGACCGCTGCCATGGCTGGAAAGGCAGGGCAGACAGAGCATCCTCTTCAGACAACAGCCTTCAAAATGTTCTCCTCAGCAGCCCTCCTTAGGATCTGAGTTCAATCCCCAGAGCGCAGGGAACGTCTGACTTTTATAACCTTTTACAACCCTTAGGAAGTGAGTGTCCTATTGTGTGATTTATTTCACCATAGCACAAGTGACAGAGTACAGAGCAGCCAGATCTCAGTTAGGTCCATAAGCCAGGGGGGCTGCTGTTAGGACACAGAACAGAGAGTTTAACTGTGTCTTAGAGAGTGGCAGGGAGATGTGGCTTGATCTTCTCAGACTATGGGATCTGCTCTAAAGGTGCAAGCCCCTGCTCCAACAGTAAGAAGTCCTTGAAAACCCTGAATCTGAACTTAACTGCATTATTATGTTCTCTCTCTCTCTCTCTCTCTCTCTCTCTCTCTCTCTCTCTCTCTCTCTCTCTCTCTCTCTCTGTGTGTGTGTGTGTGTGTGTGTGTGTGTCTTTGGTTTTGGTGTTTGGGGCTTTTGAGACAGGGTTTCTCTGTGCAACCCTGGCTCCCCAGGATCTTCTATAGAGCACGCTGGCCTCGAACTCACAGAGATCTATCTGCCTCTGCCTCCTGAGTGCTGGGATTAAAGGCATAAGCTACTGCCTCCTAGCTTTACACTTTGCTTTTTGTTGTAGGTATCCTGGTTTACTTGCATTGACTAAAAAAAAGTGGATTCATGAGGATTTTTTTTGGCTTCCTAATCTGTTTACTAAGGGTTCACACTGACAATAGACATCAATCATAACTTTTCTCTGTATTTTTAAATTAAATCATTATTCTGTAGTCTCTAGGCTTCCAGACTTTGTTATTCAATCTTCTTTTCATTTCTTTTTATGTTTGATTTGATTTTTAAAACTATATTCATTATCACATGGATATACGTGAATGATCTGGGTGTGGTTGGTATGTATACCATGATGAGTTTTTCAGAAGGCAAATTTGAACACTTAGTATCTATCTCTTTACACCTTCATGTGAGAGCCCTAGGGTTCTAAGTCAGGTGGTCAGGCTTGCGAGCATGCTTAATAGCATATAATTGTTAATTACAGTTAACTAATTGAAGCTTTAACAAGGCTTAAAAATTCTACGATGCGTCACAGTGCTTAGAAAGCCATTGTTTGACCACCCGGGGAGTCCGTAGCGAGCCAGCCGCTGTTCCGTTCATCTTAACAACCAAGTCCACATTTTCTCGGGCGTTAAGCACACTGAGCTTACCGTTCCGCTGTCCCAGGACCTCCATCAGGTTCCTTTGTGCAACCCCATCCTCCACCTGCGAGATAAAATGCCCCAGAGCAAGAAAAGATAAAGCTCTTGGGCTGGTTGCTTCTTTCCTGCCTTTTGTTCTCACAGTGACCTTCTGACTGGATGTTTTGCAGGCTTACCATCTCCTCCGCTTTAAAACAAATCTATACTGTCTGGGGAGGGTTTGTTTTATGCTCAAGCTTCAGCCCGTACATTAGATCGGGCCAAGCAACAGAATCTAATAAACGAGTAGCCTAGGTCCAGCCCAGGTTATTCACAGACCCATGAATAGGTGTAGAGCCGCCCAGCCACACCCACTGTTGGCTGTGTTTGTTAGCAGTGACTTTCAAACTGGACGACTTCAGCACTTGCCCTGATCACCTACTTTTAGGTTTCTGCAACCCAAACATTTGGACCCTCTACAGAAAAGTGGCCCGAGGACACTGCTAAGCTTGGTGACCCGAGTTCAATCCCTGGCCCCACATGTTGGGATGAGAGAAGAGAGTCTGAAAACTTATCCTCTGATATCCACATACCTGGCATCACACAAAGACACAAAGACATGCTTCTCTCTACGACTTCCCTATACATACTAGAAACACTTTTTTTCTTTTCTTTATTTCAAGGTAAAAACGCACTGGATTAAGTGTACTGGATTGTACTGCATCCCCATAAAGAAGAGTTTCAAAGCAGCTGTTGCTTGTCTCCGAGGTTTTAGTTCTTAGGTTGGGCAGTGAAGACAGGCAGATTACTGACAGGGACCTCGTGTCCGCTGACACAAAGGAGCCTGAGTGCTTCTCTCAGTTTCCTCTCAGCACCAGTTTTTTGCCTTTGCTCTGTTGGAACTCTGTACACCGAGACCATCAGTAGCTGTTTGGATGCTACCACCAAGTCTGATGCTGTTGGTTTGTGAGTTGCAGGTTGAACATGGCCAATCCAAAACCTCCAGTCTGCAGTACTTCAAAATCTCAAACCTTTGGAGCACAGACTTGATAATGTACCTGCAAAATTCGACATCATGAAACTATCCTGTGCAGAGTTATCCACAGTTATAACCTTACCTTAAGCTATATATGTAAAGAACGCATGTAGATGCTAGCTCAGTCCATGTTTATATTTGTGCCTCGCCCATAAGATATTTTCTTTATGCAAATATTCCAAATTGTTAAGAAAGATTTTAATTCGGACACTCCTGATCCCAAGCATTTTTGGATATGGGATATTCACCGTGTCTCCTTTAGATCGGAAGAAACTGTTTAAGACAATGGCACTCTCTATCATATGTGCAAATCCCTTTCTGATGGCCCTGGTGTGGAATCTGCATGCTAACATGCAGGGCTGCATAGTGTGTTCTCTCAGGACTGACTAAAATGAGCATGCTGGGCTCCGACACTGTGAATGAAGCCAGTCACCACTGAGAGGAGTCCTAGCCCCTATACCTACATAGTCTCACAGATGCTTAGAGAGATCTGAGGATCTTACATTTGTCATTCATAACATGTTTCCATGGAAACATGGGCTCTGTTCTCATCCATGTTGTCAGTGCAGCTGCGTATTATTCATAAGTCACTCTCCACTACCCCACCCTGCCACGTCTTAGTGGATAAGAAGTTCAGGAGAGGAGCCTCTGCCTGGACACAGCCTCTCACTGGTGCTATAGCAGAAGCTCTTTCGCTTCTTGCTTGACTGATTCTTGCTTTCATCTTGATTTTCAAATCCAGAAATCCCCACAAGTCCTCCAACAAGACCCACAACTACAGGAAGACCCACGACTATTTCAACAAGATCCACACATGTAGCGACATCAACCAGAGTCTCTACCTCTACTCCTTCAACACCAGCACACACACAGACTCACAAACCAGGTAAAACCCAAGGTGTATCAGGGACCAGAGTCCTTCTTATAAGAGAATGTAGGACACAGAGACATTGACTCAGGTAAGAGCCATAATATTGGTGAAAAGTTCTCACAAATAACGGTCAGAAGGCCTGTGATTTTCCAGGCTCAAGCTGTATTCACCCACGGTTGTGTAACAGTTTGAAGATGGAGGACACCTGTCTCTCTTTATCAGATTCCCAGGGGATTCACTAGTAGCCAGATGTAGGTGGATCACAGACCTAGAACGGCTGGTGAGGATGGTGGGAATCTGGTCCAGCTGGGCATGGCTTTCTGATGAAGAAACAGGGAATGACTGAGAACTAGAGCCACTGTGGATCCTTTGTGTCCATTCTATAATTGTCCCACCCATCTGAGACCATAGTTCAGTGAAGCTAACAGTGTCTCCTGAGCACTGGGCAGGAGTCTACATACTTTATGACACAGTATTCATTCCCAGACAGCTGTCTGATATAGCTGAGGTCTGTCCCTATTTTATAGTGACAGGATCCGTCAGAAATTTGGTGGTGGAGGTTGTGAAGCTAGAAAGTAGCTCAGACTTAGCTGGTTCTTCTAACTCCAGGGCCAAGCCTCCTGTTGTGCACACAAATATTTGGAGGGTTTGTTCTGCTTTCACATTCTCATAGGAAAGGCTTCAGAACGCCACCCTTTAAAAAGAGGCAGTGGATGCCCTAAAAGGGTTGGCTTTAAGCATCTTTTAACGTATTCATGGAGCATGAAGAGGACCAGATATATCTTTGGTAGGGGTGAAAAAACTCACATTGAATTTGAAGGCTTTGGGAAATCATTTAACTTGCTTGTGCTTTTGAGTGAGTCTACGTAGTTCTCATTTCAAATTGCCTACAGGTAAGAGTTCAGATTCAATATTAATGGGTAGTAGTGTGACTTAAGGATGGGGAGAAGCCTGTCATCCTGAAGGCAAGGTTAGGCCAAACCTTCTACATCTAGGAGTGAAACGATCGCTGGTCAAGAGGTTCTCAAAGCTTCCTAAAAGCAGTCCATGCTGTGAGGGACGTGTCTCCATTCTGACAAGCAGAGGAAGCCTCAGAGCTCTTTTTGATAGGGAACCTGATGGGAAGTTCTGCTTTCCCTCCCTCTCTTGGCCTGCAGATACATTCAAGCAGCAGAGTCCTGAAGGAGTGGGTGACAAGCCGACCTTGCAGAGGCCTCTGGGCTTTACCTAGGATTTTGGAGCACAGGATTTATGAAAAACCCACTTTGTTCCAGGCAGCTGCACACACTAAGAACTATGAGAGTCTCTCAGGATTGACAGAACTTTTCAGTTCTTAGCTTTTGGTACTTTGGAGAATGAGCTCATGGGCTGAGTTTGGAGAACATGGATAAGTTCCTGACTTTATTGAAAACTGAGATTTAGAAGAGAAGAGCTGGCTCATCTGTCCATAGGACCTCTTGGGAGTGGTATTACTATAATCTTGTTTTTATATTGTTAGTTTCCTAACATTGTGGGTTGAATTGTGCAGCCCAGAGAAAAGGCAAACGCCTTGGTTACTGTAAGAAAAAAACACGCATCTTCACACCCACTTCTTGTACTCATCCAGGCTGCCCTACATTCTGTTCATGGAATACATACTGTGAAGATGTAAGAGCAGTGCAGAAAAGTGACAAGCTAACTCATGATGCCTTTTACCAAGAACTAAATGGCTGGTGTGCAACCATCTAACATCTGTGCTGTCCCGTTTTTAATTCAGAAGGACAGCCACATCCTTTTCAATGTTAGAGTGTTAGGGTAAGACAAGAGTGCAGAGCAGGGAGGTGTTATTCAAATGTGAGCATCAGGTTGTAGTGAGATAGGGGCATCCAGAAAGACCACTGAGGGGTCCTGAGGAAGCTCAGGCTTAGGAATTCCTGTGTGGCCTCAAGCAACTTCCTCTGAGACCCTCTGAGGAAGGGAATGTTCTAAGAAGGGAAGCATTTATTGGACTCACGGAGAGGCAAGTGCTCAGTTCTTGAATGTGAATTGTGCTATTGGTGGGGAATGTGTAGGGAATCCAGGAAGAGAAAGGGAAAGAAATATGGGCTGCATTGGAGAGTTCCATGTGGAAGCCTTTTGAACTCTCTCTCTCTCCAAAGCCTTGGAGAAATGGAAAATGAATCACATAAAGGGAAAATATTCTTGGTAAAGGAATGAGAGGAGGGGAGAGAGGAGAGCTTGCTTCAGTCAGTCACTCACTCATTCAACCAGTGAGTAACGAATGGTTAGTTCATTTTTAAAGAGAGAGGGATAAAAGAGAATTCCAGAAGGCAAGGCAGGCTACAGGACAGGAATCATAATTAAAGTAAAACTGGTACCTAGAGAAGGACTCTGAGATGGAGCAGTGTATCTACCCCACATTGTTCAGTGAACACATCTCCCTGCAAAGAAGTGGGAATAATCTTGACCTAGAGTAAGGCCTGTAGTAAAGAGGGTAGTGAGAAACTTCCAGGCCCTTTCCTAGAGAGTGAAATACTGCTTGTCTTAACCCTGATCTTAACTGAGTTCTATTCTCCATGTACCACTACTGACTGTAGGTTCCACAGATGTTCATGCATCTAGAATGGGAAGTATGAGACAATTCTGAGTACTGATAAAGTTGTCTAAAGTTTTAGAACACAGGTCTCACTTGTTTAGGATTATGAGGCAACTACAGGCAGTGGCCATCTTTGGATACATCTCTAGGAGGAGTCAGCAGGTGCAGAAGTGGATATGAAGGAGACATTCCTGCTTGAGAAGGTTGAGGGAGGCACTCTGGGAGGGTGACGGTAAGTTTTGGGTTAGATTCGGTTTCCATTTTCCTGCTTCACAAGTGAAATAGTTCTTGCGTTGTTTTCCTTCCAGAACCCACTACATTTTGTCCTCAGACAACAGCTAAGGTGACAGAAACCCCATCCTATACTCCTGCAGGTAATTATGAATCCCTTGGAAGGGTCAGGTGGTAATAAAGCTGGTTTTGAATAACCCACACTCTCTGCCACAAGGCAAATCTACCATTGTTAATGCTGGCAGTCACGGAGGCACAGTTCTATTCTACCTCGAGCAGATTGAAGAGCTCCCTTCCCTACAAGATCCTGTCTTCTGCCAAACTAGGCTGTGTGGCTGCTTTGAGGAAAAAGATGTCAGGGAGAGTCAGTGTGATGGAGGATGAAGGATTTATCGATGGATATTTAACACAAATCCTAAGCACAGTGGTTACTATGAAGAGAGATGTTTAGCAGAGGGATTGGACATAGTGGAGCATGCATACGGACTTTTCCATGAAGGGGACATTAGGTTTCTTTACCTTAAGTACACGTGACCTTGGTGGCTCTCAAGTTGAATCTCTGGATTGCTAAGAAGTAAAGCTCCCCTCCCCCCCCCCCCACAGCCCCCCCCCCCCCGGCTATCTGTTTAGAAACAAAACTTCAAGATTTAGTTTTACAGCAACATTATATTTAAATAATTTTATTCCATAAAGAATGTTGTCATATAGACTTTCTGAGGGATATTTCATTACATTCATGAATGGGAGAGGACTAGGAATGGGAGGTTCCACATCATTTGACAACAAGCGTGACTTGTTTGTTGCTTACACTGACTTGGTTTAGATGTCTATCGATAGCACAGACTGCCTCAGTAGGAAAGTCTGCCTTCTATCAGCGTTTCTTGAAATTTCTTAACTTTGTCAAAAGAATAAGCAATGGATCCACCCTCCCATTTTTCTTTCCCAATTTTCCTTCTCCATGTCTCAAGCTACATGATTAGTATAGCCCATTGCTTATTCCTGTCTTTCTATCCTGATTGATCTCTGTCGGGGCTAAGTGTTGTGTGACTTTTAGAAATGTCACTCTCTTGAATAGGTTCCATTGTTTGTTCAATCGACAATGCCACTGGATGTTTAAAAGTAAGGTTATTTTATTGTAATAAATTCTACAGAATACTATGGCTATGAAATGTGATGAAGTACTTGAATCATGTTTGCAAAGGGGTTGATCAATAGAAATGATGACAGCCACCACTATTACTTATAGTGCCTGGACTCTGGAAGACTGGCAGAGGATTTAGGAACATCTATGTTCATGTGCCTGTTTTACAAACCAAAACACCCAAGAGCGTTACTGTGCTTGACCCTTTGGGCCTTAAAACAGCGAACTCAGACTTCTGGTGTCTATACTAACCTTGCTGTCACTAATACTTCCTTCAGTATAGCCAAGGATCTCTCTCTTTGCTTTCTCAATCCTGTGCTTGCATGGGAAATCTGTGGTCTTGCATTTCGGTCTGAGTTTTTGTATTCCCATGAATTCCTTTGTTGATGATATACTCAGTACAGTAGATTAAGAGCTGGATGCATCTGTAAGACCATTAGATTAGGAGGAAGATGTTCATGCATGGTATTAGATGCTTTCTAAGAGGGCTGAAGATGCTCGTTTGTCTTTTCCTTCACTTGGGGATGCACAAAAAGTACCAGCCACGAAGAAAGAGCAGTCACCAGCTACGCAGTCAACTTGGGTCCAGATCTGGGACTCCAAGCCTTTAGAACTATGACCAATGCATTTTTTTTTTTTTATAATTTACTCACTCTAAGCTATTTTGTTATAGCTACTATATAGATTAAGGTGAGTTAAGTACGCCAAAGAGACTTGCAGCCTCTGAAGAGACTTGCAGCCCCGAGACCCTAACTCTCACTCACTCTGACCCTCCATCTCACTGTTCACACTCTGGGTGGATCCTATACCAACTCCCCTCTTTAAACCTATAGGGGTGGCATGACTTAGCTTGATCAAATAAGATGATGCTGAACTCTGCCATCTTTCCCAGCTAGCTCTAAGCCAACAATAGTTACAAGTTTTCAGAGTGTCACGTGCTGACCTTTGTGTTTCAGAGCTGGCTAATGTGCCCTTGAGGAGCATCCAAACAAGAGCAGGCTGTCCAGGAGTCTATGCATGCACATTTGTAACTCAATATTCTCAGGAGATTCTGTGGTTCCCTCCAACCCCATGTGACCTATCTTTTCCCAGGCATTTCGGGTGGTTAATTTAGTTACACACAGTCTAACTGTGTGTAACTAGAAGATTAGAGTCCAGAAGATTAGCTAATAGCAACCTCAGCTTTTGAAAAGGGAAATCCTTAGTGTGACAGTTTTCAGATAGAAAAAAACAAAATGAAAATAGTTAAAACAAAAAAAAAACAAGGGTACTGGAACAGCTGTCTGCCACTGTTCCCTTGTGTGATGAAGAAGGAAGGGGGAGTGGAGATCAATCTCTCTAATACCTTATCCTGTTCAGAGAAGCAGTTTCCAGAGTGGAGGAAACACAGGGGCAACCGTGTTCCTAGTGTTGTTCAGACTTTTGGCATTTTGGCTTGTTACTTGAGGCTCCTGGGCTAAGTTCTTGCTATACTCATATCAACCCTCTCTCTGAAGTGTACATTTTGGAAACACAAGAAAATTAAGATTGAAAGGGATTTGGGTAATCACATGGCCCACCACCTGCCTTTATAGCCATGTTGGCCAGGAATCTTATACAGCATCTCATTGCATTCTTTCATGGTAACTTATGTCACTGCTAAATTGAGGAAACTCTATAATTCTTCTTTGGAGGCACAAACCTCTCAATTTATCCACCAATACTACATAATTTCTTTTGACAAGTTGTTGAACATTTCTCATTAGAGATATGATATTGTCAGTGAACTCCACAATATTCACCCACCTCCCGACTGCTCCTTCTTCACATAACAATAATAGCACACCTGTGTTTTCCGACATAGTCTTGAATGTTCAAGCATGCATTCTTAAGTGTGTCTACCAGGGCCTCAAGTACAAAGGTCACTTTGCTAATGGATGTGATCAGCATTGAATTAAAATTTTGTCTGATTCAACTTCACCCTACTGAGTCACTTACTCTGATTCCTGGAAGAGCTTACTTAAAGGCCTAAGTGCCAAACAGAGCCTAGACTGTAGATGTTGGCTAAACTTAGTCATTGCCTTTGGCTGCTTGGAAGGGCTCTCCCAAAGAGTAAAATATAAATACTGGAATGTAGTAAGAGTAGAAAGCTATGAGTCATCCAAAGGGCAATGCCAGCTTTGACGGTTCTTAGAGACTTCCACAGACCTGCAATATTTGCACTCATTGTGTGGGTACCTTGAGGTAGGGATTGGCCACAGAGTTGTCTGTTATTTGCAAAAACTAGAATACATAATCATCTGATGTCTGCTTCTTCATCTGTAAATGCAGTTAAGGGGATTCTTGTTAGAATGTTATAACCCGTGTATGTGTGCCAGATGCTCAGTGGAGAGAGGATGCTGTATTTCATTCATAGACACACAGAAACAGTGAAACCAATGTATTACTTGTTACAAAATAGACATTTCAAAAAGTAGCTTGCATATCTAAATGTTCAAAACTTGATGCTCAGTGACTCTCCTGCCATATTAAGTCCTAATCCTCACAATGTGTAAAACACATTGGCCTTGTGGATATTATTTACAGATATAGTAAAAAGGAAAACCATATTTTATATTTGTAATTGATTTTCCTTTTTTGTTGAGCAGACTGGAATGGCACTGCGACATCCTCAGAGGACACCTGGAATAATCACACTGTAAGTATATTCCTCCCTAAGTTATTAGCCATGTTCACCTGTATATCTTTCAGGAATCAATTTGTATATAAAGATTTTTTGTCTGTAAAATTAGTTCACAGCCGTTTGGATAAAAAAGAAGAAAAGCAAGAGTCAGATATAATGGTATATTCTTTATTCATAGGACTCAGGAAGTTACTACAAGATCAGAAGTTTAAGGCCAACCTGGACCAGTAGGCAACTTGGGCTACGTAGTGAGACCTATCTCAAAACCTATAGATAAATATATTAATAAACATGTAAAATAAAGAAATTGAAATGAAGAGTATGATATGTATAAAGAATGTATGAATTTTAGAAGTTCATTTAGAGACTAAATATATTAAGAAATATAAAAATAAAGAAATTTATGCTGGGCAGTGGTGGTGCACACCTTTAATCCCAGCACTTGGGAGGCAAGGCAGGTGGATTTCTAAATTCGAGGCCAGCCTGGTCTACAGAGTGAGTTCCAGGACAGCCAGGGCTACAGAGAGAAACCCTGTCTCAAAAAACCAAAAAAAAAAAAAAAAAAAAAAAAAAAAAAAAAAAAAAAATTAAAATGAAGAATATGATGCTTACAAAGAATGTTTGTATTCAAGAAGTTCATTTAGAGACTCCTGATTTTGTTTTTCTGCCCACTGCCCACTGTCCATAGAGTACTCTGGCAAGTTTTTTTTTTCCCCATAAACAAATCTCCACATAGGGTATTAAAGTTTTAGATTCTCAGATTTATATGATTTTCCCTAGACTTTCTCTATACCAAGCTTGAAACCGATCTAAGGCACTCCAGTTCAGAGTTCTTACCAGAGTTCTATCTCTACTGAAAGGGTAGATAAATTTACCAGTGGAGTGTTTTCAACTGGGCTCTAAGAAGAAACAAGGTTTGTTTTAGTATGTGTAAGTAGTACAGGAGAAATGGGGGGAGAGGTAAGAAAAGAGCCAGATATGGAGTGGAAGGATTATTTGACTATTGAAAAGCGCAGAGCCCTTGCTGGGATGTACAAGGCCTTGGGTTTGAACTGCCAGAACCCACCCAACAACAAAAAGAAGAACAACAAAAACCAAAAACCATTCAATCTGTACAGGACCAAATTGCCGTATGCCTTACCGACGGACAATCAGAACATAACAAGCAGATGCTAATAGTAAGATTCTTTTGTTTGTTTCTTGAGACAGGGTCTCATGTAGGCCAACTGACCTTGAAGTTATTACAGAGCTGACGATGACCCTGAATCTTCCCATATCTTCCAAGTACTGAAAGCATAGTCGTGGATGACAGCATAACTGCCCCCTCCTTTGAGATATCATCTTATTTAGTAGCTCAGGCTGGCCCGTAACTCCTAATAATCCTGCCTCAGCCTCCTGAGTACAGGGTTAATAGGCTCGTGTCACCTTGCCCAGCCTGACCCTAAAAAATGTAAAAACTTACTTGCTATTAGCACCCAGTGGTCTGGCAGATAGGGAAGAATCTGTAAATACTGGTTAAATATCAGAAACCATTATGCCAATGTTGCTAAGGGACCAGACTATGTATGATTAGGTGTAAAACTAAACAGCCCTGTTTACTGAGGTTGTTCTTGCCCTCAGTCATGTGTGAAACAGCCATGGTTAGTAATGAGGGGAAACAAGTTAGAGTTAAGTTCAAAACAAGTAATAGAAGAATCTGGACTCTGAAGATGTGAAATTGCCTCTCTCGTGCACAGCCGGGTGGTGGTGGCCCACGCCTTTAATCCCAGCACTTGGGAGGCAGAGGCAGGCAGATTTCTGAGTTCCAGGACAGCCAGGGCTATACAGAGAAACCCTGTCTCGAAAAATGGAAAAAAAGAAAAAGAAAAAGAAAACGATGCACAGCAGCACACAGCATTGTTTTTGAGTGTTTGGTTAGGTCTCTGAGACAGAATCCCATGTAGCTCAAGCTGGCTGTGAAACTGCTCTGTACCTGGGAAGGATCTTGACCTCCCAACCCTCCTGCTTCTACCTCTCAGGTTCTGAAAGTGAGGTGTGCTCCCCTATACCTAGCAACAACAGCATAGGTCTTTTTTTTTTTTTTTTTTTTTTTTTCAAGACAGGGTTTCTCTAAGTAGCCCTGGCTGTCCTGGAATTCACTCTGCCTCCCAAGTGCTGGGATTAAAGGTGTGCACTACCACCGCCCAGTAACAGCTTAGGTCTTGACCTAGTAGATCAACTTCCTGGCCTCTGTCTCATGAAACATTGAAGGAAATTTGTGAAGATGAGTGAGAAAGGATAGGCTTTGCTGCCATTAGGAATCAGGAAAATGTTATGACGTAGGTAGACGCTCATAGTGACATGGCTGTGATCCCAGCAGGTGTAGGCAGGAGGATCAGAGGTTCAACACTGTTGTCAACTAGTGAGTTCCGGACCAGCCTAAGATACAGAAGACCCTGTCAGAATAACAAACAAACCTTATTTCTCCTATATGCCCCAGGGTGTTTGTCAAGAAGCGCTTGAGAGTGCCTTACCCAAGAGCCCCACTGAGCATGTCATTTGTAGCTGTAGAGACAGAGCTCACGAAGCTTAGTCAATGTGTCCATGGTCTCACTGACTAAGCCAGAGGAGCTGGGATTGTGATCCAGAGATGAGGCTCATACAAGGTCAGCCACCTGATCTGATGCAGGTCTGCTTCCTGCAGTTAAACCCATGTCTCAGGGTCTGCTTAGGTCTAATAGATCAGTGCTGAGCTATGAAAGGGCCTAAGCTGATGCCCTGCCTGTCTCATGCTTATTCCAGTAGGCAATGATGCCATGTTACCTGCACCAGAGCGCTGGAAGAGATTCTGCATTTGTGTCTGATCACATGCTGTTAATCAGACTGCAGCTATGAGTATAGTCTTTTTAGTTTTTTTTTTTTTAATTTTAGGAAGTTATTAAATATAATTCTCCCTTTCATTTCCTCCATTCTTCTCCTGGTCCAAACCTTTCTATATGTTCCCTTGATCCATGATTTGTAGTTCTTTAATTGTTGATATGTGTGCATATAATATATACATATTGTCTTATATGTAAATTATATACTACATATATTCCTAAAGTCATAAGTAGTATAAGCTGCTCAGTCTGAATAATGTCATTTGTGTGTATTTGTTTTCAAGACTATCATTTGGTGTTGGAATTCTATAAGGATGTATAATCTTGAATTGTATTCATAAATAGGTTCTGGGATAAAAGACCAGGACCAGCAACTGAGCACACTGAGAACAAGTAGAGTTAGAGATGAGTTATTTTTCTCTCTTTTATTATCATAAGATGATACATTTATGGAATATTCTACTGACTAGTAAAGCAGACATAACTGGATACATGATATATCAATGCACATTTAGCATGCAGTTAGAACTTTGACTGGGGTGTATACATGCCATCACCTTGAGCAGCAGAACACCTTTCCATCTTTGAAGACACTTTGAATTTTCTTGTTTCTAAGTTCCACTAACCGTTATTACCACTTCAGATCCTTGGATCTTGCTCCATATTCCAGGCTAGCCCCAGGCCAGTGAAGATGAAGGTCTAGGTTTAAGGTCTATCTTGCGTTTTCTGTTCCTCTCCCTTGGTGTCCCTTTGCTTTGTATTGCTTATTTATTACTACTGTTATTTTATTTATTGTTTGCTTAGGAAGCAATCCCGCCACGGAAGCCTCAGAAAAACCTGACTAAGGGCTTCTATGTTGGCATCTGCATCGCAGCCCTGCTGCTGCTGCTGCTTCTGAGCGCTGTGGTTATCACCAGTAAGTAATTTCATGACTGTCCCCAAGGAAGGAGAGCCAGGGTTCTCAGTCCTTCTGACTGCCAAGTGTACATGCCACAGGGATTTTGAGTTCCCATGACTTCCACATGCCCAGATCCAAGACACTTGGTAAGCCATCCACTCTCCCAGGGATGTGTTAGGACTGACAAGGTACTCCAGGTACTAATTTGTGGTACCTGGTGAGTGCTCAGTGACCTTGAACTAACGCTACTGTATCTCCCAAGATCCCTGGGCTGGAAAACTCTGGGAGCTCAAAGCAAACCTGATTTTGAGAGTGAGTTCCATAGCAGGCAATTTTATGCATGGAAATATTGTCTAAAAAAAAAAACCAAACAAATAAAAAACAATCAAGAATTTGCCTGTCAAAATTCAGGCTATTTCCCTCTAATTATTTAGAACATATTTATCTAAAATGTTCATTTATGTTCGCTCTAGTGCCAAGTGCTTATTATCCCAGCATTCCAATTCTGTGGTCAGACACCATATCAGATGGTGCCCGACAGGGAGAATTACTTAGAAACTGAGTAAAATGCCACAAATATGTCCCCTTCCTCAGTCTAAAGTTGTGTACTCTCCTCTCGAAAATGTACTCTCCTGCAGCCCATTAGACATACCTACAGTTGGTTGCAAACAATACTTTACAATGTCCTTCTTGCAACTTAGGCTAGGTGGGTGAATATACCAAACAATGAGTAAGAAGATCCTCCCTGTGCAGGGCGGGAAGGCATTACCCGAAGTTATCAGTGGGGAGGGGGATCAGTTAAAAACAGAAAGAATATCCTTGATTGGATGAAAATACCATGAGAGTTTCTGATGACATTCAATTCTCTTTTCAACGTCTCTTATCACATCCTGCCCCACTTTAGGGTACATACTTATGAAAAGGAAGTCGGCAGCTCCAAGGTAAGCTGGCATGGACTGCAGTTTTGAACTAACAGTCTTGAAAATTTCCCTTTCTGCTCTCTATTGCAGTAAATTATTCTATACTGATTGATTCCTTGCATTGTTCGCAGCTTTGAGACAGGGTCTTACTATGTGTCCCAGACTGACCTGAAACTTTCTATGTAGCCTAGGAAAAACTGGAACTCAAAAATCCTCCTGCCTCAGAGTCTATAAATCTGGGATTACATCTGTGTTTCCCAATGCTTAGTTCCCATTATACACCTTCAATCTCAAAATGTAGTTTAAGGGATGCGTTTCTTGTGATCCTCACTGCTCAGAGATATTTTCTGCATTTGTATTTGCCTGCATTTATGGTGGGATAGGAACAGAAAACCCCTCAAGATTAGAATTAGAATTCAAATCTCCTATAGGCAGATGCTCAATTGTGTGATTGGCCTCCTGGTGCTGATGTTGAATGAGTAGCTTTGGTCCACTCCTGTTTTATTCAATGTTTTCTTTCACTGAGACCTACTCGATTAAAAACTGATGTAGTATATCACAGAGCACATAAACTAGTAGACAGGTCCTTTCAGGCAAGTAAGGTGGGGATGACAGGGTTAAATGGTCTGCAGTTTGAGGGCACCAAAGGGAGCAGAAGATTCAGAGGACGATAATTCCCGAGACTGTAATGGGGTGTTGTGGAACTGTGGCATGGCCAGTGTTTCCTCAGCTCCACACCAGGCCCCTTCACTCACTACACTAGTGTCTGCCTTCTAGGCTCTTCAGTTTACCGTACTTGAGATGATCTTTTAATCATCTCCAGTGGAAGTCCCCTGTGCCTCCTCTGTGTCACATGGTTCCCCTGCCTGGTATAAAGGCATCTAGTTTTCTTCATTGGGTTAAATATTGACTGTACATAGGGCCATTTCTTTCCGTCAAAATCCATGTCCTCCAGGCTGCCGTCCAGAGTTTCACCTGTGTCTCTGTCAATCACAGAATGCATCCATAGGCTGTGTCTTGAACAATGCCAGGCCATGATGAGTGCCTCATACAGTCAGCTTTTGTTAAGTTCCTGTCATACCTTCCCTTCGCAGTAATAAACCTTTAAGGTCGAACTGCTCCAGTCTCATCTTACAGATTAGAAAACTCGAAGGAGCATTCGAGTCCTCAACATCAGGAGCCCATGCTTAGAAGTCTACGTGCTAAATGAGATATAATATCAATCAAACTACTTGCCTCTGAAAATGGACAGGAAATAAATCTCATAGTTGAAAGAAAACATCATTTTAGTCCTTAATTTTTGTTCCTGTATTGGTAAGGTATCTTTTAAAAATATTTAATTTAAAAGTATTATTTGAATATATGAGAGAAAGATAGGCATAGGGATAGTCAGGGAGGTAGAGGTGGGCCAGGGAGAGGGAGAGGGACAGGGACAGGGAGAGGACAGGCATGGGAATGTGCAGGTACACATGCATGGAGACCAGAGGAGGACAGTGGGCAACCTGTGCTTCTCCTGTTTGTGTGATGAGAATGCTTAAGTGCTGGGTAATCAATTCAGCCCTAATGTTGACTTGTTCATTACGTCATTTAAAAGAAAATATTGGAGAAAATATAACTAGAAAAAAGAGGGGGAGAACGTGGATGAGGTGGCACACACCTATTATCTCAGAACTCAATAAGCGAAGGCAGGAGACTTCTAGGAACACCCTTTGTAAAAATGACAGATAATGCCAGGTGTGGTAGCTCACACCTTTAATTCCAACATTCAGGTGGTTGAGGCAGGAGGATCTCTGTGCGTTTGAGACCACCCTATACTATATAGGGAGTTACAGGATAGCCAGGACAACCTAGAGAGACACTGACAAAACCAAGTAAATGAATAAATAAATAAATAAACAAACAAACATAATACAATATTAAATAAATAAATAAATAAATAGCAAGAAGGAAACCCAGGAAGCCAAACTAAGCACTACTTAACACATTTAGGGGCTTCCTCAGTTGTATCTATCACACTGACTTCTGAGTGCCTTGACCCTACACTGTTTCCTTACATGTGTGACTGTCCCAGCAGAGTGAAGCTGGATTGCTCCTTTTCCTTGTAATCCTCAGCACAGGTGTCCCTTACGTGGGCAACTAGAGACCTTCATTTTGGGTCTACACTTTAGTAGGAAAGATAGCCATTGTGTACGAATGACGAAACTCCACTAAGTCATACATCACTGACAGCTAAAGCTAGTCTCTTATCTTCTCTGATTTGTTCTTCAAGGAGTTCTATGTGCTCAGATGTCAGCCCATGTGCCTACACTGATTAACAGGGAGAGTGAACGAGCTCTCCAAGCGTCAGGATGGGCAGGCCACCAACACCAGCTGTCTTCTCCCCAAGTTAATTTCCTTCAGTTCCACATGTGTTGTTCTTGCTCACATGATGTAAACAAATGTGTGTCATGTATGTTGTCTTTGTCATTATGTATGGCACAGACACCAGCTCCCATGAAGAGTGACTGCTTTGTGGTTTTAAATGTGTTTCTACTTTACACTTAATGTTAGAGGATGTAGATGCGATGTAGGTTTCAAAACCTTTTCTTTAAAAAAAAAAATCAACCTTGCACATTGTTTCATGCGTGGTGTGTGTGTGTGTGTGTGTGTGTGTGTGTGTGTGTGTGTGTGATGGCACCCGTGGAGGTCAGAGGACCACACTGTGGAGCTGGTTCTTTTCCATGAGTTTTCCATGAGTTTCAGGGTTATCAGGTCACCACCAAGCCCTCCTAACCCTTACTGGAGGGTTACAGTCTGATTCTTAGTGCAGCCTCAAAATGCACATCTTGATTGGGTACCTTGGTTTGATAGTAGTTATCTGTCTCTTTAGACCTTCCACTTCACTTTCGTGTTCTATTACATGAGGAATTTGAAGGATTCCAATATCAGTTGTTTTTTTAAAATAATTCTTAGATAGTCTGATACTTATTAAACCAACTTTTCTATGACTTAATACCAAGGCCCTGGGTGATGCTGTTTGCTGTTATAGTTTTTTGTGCATGCGGGTCCTGGAGTCCTGAGTATGTATCATAAATGTTCTGCTCAGATCAGACATTAAAGATGACTTCTTGTTCTTTATTTTTTTTGGGGGGGGGGTTCGAGACAGGGTTTCTCTGTGTAGTCCTGGCTGTCCTGGAACTCACTCTGTAGACCTGGCTGGCCTCAAACTCAGAAATCTGCCTGCCTCTGCCTCCCAAGTGCTGGGATTAAAGGCGTGCGCCACCACCACCCGGCGACTTCTTGTTCTTTCAACATCTCCCTCTCTCTTTCTCTCTCAGCTGCTTGGTTGCCTTCCGTGTCTCTAAAATTGAAGCTCTGCAGAGCGCAGTGGTTGTGCATCACCAAGCTGAGGACAACATCTACATTATTGAAGATAGACCTTGAGGGGCTGAATGAGTCCCAGTGGCCCTCTGAGGAGCCTTCTGCCTGAGATTTACAGAGACTGTCACTGATGTCACAGACTCACACCCATGACAGCTCCAAGGCAGTTTTCTGTGTTGGTTCTTCCAGCTGTAGTGGAGAGGGTAACCCTCTACTCTGTGTACTCAAAACTCAGGTTACCATCATCCTAATTCTTGTACCAGCATCACCTCAGTGTCTCTGCTCACTGTAGTGATTCTCTCAAATGTGAACGTTTTAGAAGTTCGTGTTTCCTTTAGTCAATGTAATCATTGATAATACAAGAATTCTACCTTGGTTACTAAACCCAACTATTAAAAGTTAGTGGGAGGGGCCTCCTGAGTTTAGAAGCACTTGATCGTGTTTTATCTATTTTATTGTAATTTGAAATGTTACTTCTACCCTTCGCAAGGGGTAAAATCATGAGAGCATCGAGGTTTTGATTGCCCTCATAGATAAATAGAAGAGAGTCTAATGATGCCAATATAGTTGGTTATGCTTTGTCATAGCTCCAAGAATATGACACATTTATTAAGCAGTTGATCTTAGGATAAGGATAGGTGTTTTAAGTCAGAAGAGGTTACTATGGTGAATATGGACCAGCAGATAGCAGTAGAAGAAAATAATGGATCAAGGGATTGAGTTCGTTAGAGCTATTTCTATTCCATTTCTATCTTGATGCTCATTGTTCCTAAACTCACCCACTGAGCTCTGAATTAGTGCTAGGAGGAGACAATGCAGAAATGAACGAGGAAGGATCGTGTGCAGGACACAGGCTCTCTGCCAAGAGAAGTCCTATTGCAGGTATGATAGAGTTTGGAACTATCACTGAGTTCTAAATTTCCTTTTTTTTTTTTTTCTGAGACAGGGTTTCTCTGTGTAGCCCTAGATGTCCTGGAACTCACTCCGTAGACCAGGCTGGCCTCGAACTCAGAGATCCACCTGCCTCTGCCTCCCAAGTGCTAGGATTAAAGACATGCACCACTGCCGCCCGAGTTCTAAATTTCTAATTATCTTCAGGCCATATTTATATTTAAATTTATTTCCGAAAGCCATAGCATCTTCCTCAATGAATCAGTTTGACACAATCAATAAAATATTTGATTTTGCTAAGAGTTAACAAAGGTTGTTGCAGTTTGATGGTTGAAAAGAGCAGATTGGCTAGAATGTGTTAATGTCTATCTCAGTCTGAGTGATCCCTGATACTGCGTGATCAGAGACATTCAGCCCACGGTCTCCAAGGAGAGCAGGATGGTGGCTCTTGATCCACATTCTCAGTGCTGTTCTATAGAGTTCTAGGAAATGATTATGTGTAAGATTTGGTTTTGTTTGTTTGGCTGGTTGGTTGGTGGGTTTTCTTTTGGTTTTGGTTTTTGGTTTTGTTTGGGGGAAAGTCAGTGGAAAGTTGCATTCTGGGTTTGCCCAATGGAGCTTCCTTCATCTGCTCTAAAAGTGTAAACTATAGTGTTTAAGCTACAGTGTTTTCTTTTTCTTAATTTGTAGCCATTCTACATCAAAGCAAGGCTTTAGCAATGACATCCCTGCTTTGTAGATTTTTTCTTCAGATTGTCAAGATCAGCCTGAGTTCTAGAGCAGTGAGGCCACTAGGTGGGGCCACCCTCTCCCACACTCTCCTTCCTGCCTCCTTTCTCGTTCTTGCCTGCTGGCTATAGGGCTCTGCGGTTTTGATGCCTGTTCTGTTCTTCAGGCGTTCTAGAGATATGTGATAGATGTGAAAGGGTCTGAGAATCTGTCTGGCTGTCCCACCTAGCATTTCCAAAACTTACTTGAACTCAAGAAGATGGTGACTAGTGATAATCTGTGAAACAAAGTACTTGAAACTCAGTGGAAAATGTGTCTTCTATTGGGCTCCAACACTGTCAGTAGTAACAATAAGGTAACTTCTCTATGTCTGTTTCCCATCTGTTTGCTGTTATCATTTCCACCCTCACCTTGGCAGATGGTGGTCATTGCAATGAAAGGCTCCTTGTAAGGAGTCTTTGAGCAGTGGAAATCATTCCAGAATGCAAGTCCCATTCTAGCAGAGGTCCTAGTCATAGCCGATGTTGAGTTGGGAGCTGAGTCAATAATTTTTATGTTATTACAACCACAAATCTATTTTTGTATGTCATCTGATCTGTTTTTAAAATAACCATGTTTCTCTCTGATATAGTTGGCGTTTAAAGTTTTGTTAAAATATCAAAAAACAAAAACAAAAACAAAAACCAATCATCCATTGAGGTGATTGCTAGAAAGATCCTAGATAAGTTTTGTTAATATTTCCGTAGATACATCATTCTTGTTGATTTTATTGAATTTTTTTTTTTGAATCTTGAACTTTTTTTTTTTTTTTTTGGTTTTTCGAGACAAGGTTTCTCTGTGCAGCCCTGGCTGTCCTGGAACTCACTCTGTAGACCAGGCTGGCCTCGAACTCAGAAATCTGCCTGCCTCTGCCTCCCAAGTGCTGGGATTAAGGGCATGCGCCATTGATTCTGTTACCTGTAACAGGCAGTGGAGTAGTGCATTACAATATTTTAATAATTATACTTTTTGTTTTCTTAGATAGGATCTCACTGTGTAGCCCTAGGTTGCCTGGACCTCCCTCTGTAAACCAGGCTTGCCTTCATGTTTTTGCCTATTGCTTCTGCATCCCAAGAGCTGGGATACCTAAAACTGACTTGTCATTTATGTTTATAAGTTCACCAGTTCTTTTGGACCAGACATCTTTACCTTACTATGTATAGGCTCACAGGACGTGGGCAAATTGGGTTAAAATTTGTCATGATTTAAGCAGGTGCTAAGTGTCTGTCTCAGGGCTGGGGACAGAACACAGTCCATTGCTGAACTATAAGCTCCTGAGAAGCTGTAGGTTAGGAGGTAATTAAAAGGACATCGTTTTGGGGCCATAAATCTGCTGATTAATTCCAATAAAAGAGAGGATGTTGTGACGGCATTGGCTTCCCAATCATGACACGTGGAACTAGGAAACTGGCATGGAGGATGGACTGAGACTTTAGCAGAATCTCTAGTCTGCCCCCTGTGAACAAGCTACACACTGTAGTTGTGCCTGCTGGGAAGGTCTGCTGAGTGACAATGCTGTAGAGAACCTCTCTATCAGAGGGAACATAGCCTGTCTCTAGGAAAGAATGATATTCCAGATGAATCCAAAGGCATGTGTAGCAATGTTAATGTCTCCCGTAATGCATCAGCCAGGTGTAGAGGCCCCTGGATTGCAGGAAGCTGTGTTCCCAGGACTAAAGTGTCTGGCTGCCATCAAGGGAGGGAGGAGTATGTGGAGGAGTGGGACTGGAGAGGTGAGCAGAGTCTCACAGGAGCTGGATGGCAAGTGTGAGGGCAATCACAACCAAGTCCGTGGTTAGGGAGTGAGGTAATTGAGAGCAGGTCTGCCCCAGGTCTGGCTTCCAGGAGGTAGTGTTGGGAACACGAAGTCTGAGTGCTCCCATGCATCTGTGAGGCTCCCCAGGGAAGCTGGTGCACAGCTGTTAGCTGACTCTGTCCCTGGGCCTTCACAGGACTCAATATTTCATCACAAAAACCATTTTTAAAAAAAGCAAAAAAGAAAATCCCCACTGTGCTGTGGGAGATGCTCGAAGGTGACCCCTGTTTTGCACTGTAGAATGCTGATATGAGTTGGCTGTCTTCACCAGTTTTTGCACCTGCAGGAGCCTAAAAATACTTTGATGATGACCCAGTCACATTTTTAGCAGATTTTGTTTTTTAAGAATAGTTTTATGCTCACAGCAAAATTAAGTGGAAAGTACAGAGATTTTCTACAAAATCACCTTCCGCAATTCACACACACGCAGACATACACACATTCTGATTGGGAGACAGTGAGAGAGACCAGGAGGGAGAGATAGAACAAGAGAGAGAATGGGAGAGAGGTGGAGGAGGAGGAGGAGGAGGAGGAGGAGGAGGAGGAGGAAGAAAAAGAAGAGGAGGAGGAGGAGGAGAAAAAGAAGAGGAGGAGGAGGAGGAGAAAAAGAAGAGGAGGAGGAGGAGGAGGAAGTTGGGAAGGGGATAAGAGGAAGAGAAAGAAGTGGAGAGGAGGGGAAGAGGGAGCGGCCTTGCCAGCATAAGCATTCCCCATCATTGTGGCACAGATGTCAAGACAGATGAACCAATATTGGCACAATTGTCAACTGAAGTCCATAGTCTCTTTCTATTGCTGTTGTGTATTCTGAGTTTTGACAAATGTATTATGACAAGTATTCACTACTATTGCTTCATTGAGAATAGTGTGTGACAGGCCAGGAAATAGTGTATTCCATCCAGCCATTAACCCCTCTTAAACTCCTATCATCTTAACATTTTTGTAGCTTTATATTTGTTCTTACTCCTACTCCCACTCCTTCTCCTTTTTTCTTCTTTTCCTCCTCCTCCTCTTCCTCTCCTTCCTTCTCCTCCTCCTCCTCTTCCTCTCCTTCCTTCTCCTCCTCCTCCTCCTTATTTTTTAAGACATGTTTTCTCTGTGTAGTCCTGGCTGTCCAAGAAGTCGCTCCATAGATCATGCTGGCTGGAGGGACTTCCAGGTGAGATGACAAACCAGAGACTGCCTCTTTGTGAATAAGAAAGAAGCAGGCTCTTTCCCAAGGAAGGAATTACAGAGCTTCAGAAGTGAAGCAGGAAATGAAAGGGTCCCTGTGATGCAGAGAAGTGAGCAGAAGCCTGGGTCTCATCCCTGTACTTTTCTAGGATGCAGAGGGAGGAGAAACTGCTTTCCAAGGTGAGCAGAAGCAGAGCTGGTCAGTCCCACCACAGGACAGATCCACAGCTCTAAGCCCTGAACCAAGCTGTGGGTTTTGATTGGGCTGATTCCTCTGGCTGATGGATCAGGAGGAGAGAAGAGTCCCATTTTCCCACTTGTGACTCAAAGGACCTCACACAGAAGCCATTTTGAAACAAAGCCTCAGTTTAGCTTTCCAGTCTACTCTGACGGAAGACCCAGAGTTACAGCTGTGGGAGGAACAAGAATATAGGGTAGAGAGCCTAGCCTTGCCTTCAGAGTCAGGACAGACCTCATCAACTATCAATATGACGGGGAGCTGGTGCCTCTGAGCCTGAGCCAGTAGGTGGAACAAATCCTCAAGGCATCTATTAGTCATTGTTGTAAAGCCTGGGATTCTTGAACTTCTGGGGGTTCACATAATACCCACGCTGAGAGTCTATTTAGCCCTCATAGACTTCTGCTTTTTAAGAAAGAAAAATCACACTTATTTTGTGCCACCACTGATTGATACTTGCATGACATTTATTTCAGCTTTCTCTTGATCTTTATTTTCTATTTGTCATGCAAAGAAGAGTTTAGATTTTTTAGTAAGATCAAACATAAGTATGAGTTTCAAAACTTGAATTGAGAAATCAGTCTTAACTATAATACTAGAAATATGAACAATTGAAATAATAGTTAGACTTTATCAAAATGTAAACCTTATCATGTCAAAAGATGTTATCAAGAATGTAGTTGGACACTTCCACAAAAAACCAGATACACTGAAACTAATAGAAAAGGAAGTGGGGAAGAGCCTGGAGCACATACGCACAGGGGAAAATTTCCTGAAGAGAACACCAATAGCTCATGCTCTATGATCAAGAATTGACAAATGGAACCTCATAAAATTACAAAGCTTCTATAAGGCAAAGGACACTGTTAATAGGACAAAATGGCAACCAACAGATTGGGAAAAGATTTTTACCAATCCTATATCCGATAGAGGGCTATTATCCAATGTATACAAAGAACTCAAGAAGTTAGACTCCAAAGACCCAAATAACCCTATTAAAAATGGGGTACAGAGCTAAACAAAGAATTCTCAACTGAGGAATACTGAATGGCTGAGAATACCTAAAGAAATGTTCAACATTCTTAGCATCAGGGAAATGTAAATCAAAACAACCCTGAGATTCCATCTCACACCAGTCAGAATGGCTAAGATCAAAAACTCAGGTGACAGCGGATGCTGGTGAGGTTGTGGAGAATGAGGAACACTCCTTCATTGCTGGTGGAATTGCAAGCTGGTACAACCACTCTGGAAATCAGTGTGGTGGTTCCTCTGGAAATTGGACATAGTTCTACCAGAGGACCCAGCTATACCACTCCTGAGCATATACCCACAAGATGCTCCATCATGTAATAAGGACAGATGCTCCACTATGTTCATAGCAGCCTTATTTATAATAATCAGAAACTGGAAACAACCCAGATGTCCCTCAACAGAGGAATGGATACAGAAATTGTGGTACATCTACACAATGGAGTACTACTCAGCTATTAAAAACAATGAATTTATGAATTTCTTGGGGAAATGGATGGATCTGGAGAATATCATCCTGAGTGAGATAACCCAATCACAAAAGAACACACATGGCATGCACTCTCTGATAAGTGGATATTAGCCTAGAAGCTCAGAATACCCAAAATACAATCCACAAACTACAAGAAACTCAAGAAGAGGGAAGACCAAAGTGTGGATGCTTCATTCCTTCTTAGAAGGGGGAACAAAATACCCATGGAAGGAGTTGCAGAGACAAACTGTGGAGCAGAAACTGAAGGAAGGACAATCCAGAGACTGCTCCACCTGGGAATCCTTCCCATATTCAAGTATCAAACCTAGAAACTACTATGGATGTCAGCAAGTGCCGGCTGACAGGAGCCTGATAGCTGTCTCCTGAGAGGCTCTGACAGTGCCCAACTAATACAGAAGTAGAGATTCACAACCATCCATTGGACTGAGCATAGGGTCCCCAATGAAGGAGCTAGAGAAAGGACCCAAGGAGGTGAAGGGTTTGCAGCCCCTTAGGACGAACAACAATATGAACTAACTAGTACCCTCAGAGCTCCCAGGGACTAAACCATCAGCCAAAGAGCACACATGGTGGCACTCATGGCTTGAGCAGCATGTGTATAGCAGAAGAAGGTTCTATGCCCCAGTGCAGGGGAATGTTAGGGTCAGGAAGTGGGAGAGGGTGGGATGGTGAACAGGGGGCGGGGGTGGGGGGGAGAGGAGATAGGGTTTGCTTTTTGGTTTTGTTTTTGTTTTAGATATTTTTTTCGGAGAGGTAACCAGGAAAAGAGATATCATTTGAAATGTAAATAAAGAAAATATCTAATAAAAAAAAAAAGAATGTAGTTGGGCAAAGAGGCACCTTGTTGTTGGTGGTGTTCTTCCATTAGTCAAGAGCAGAGCAGTTGGCAGTCCTTTGTTCATCCTAACTTGATGCCTTGCTTGATGGCCAAAACTATCTTATTCCTAGGACTTATAAAAATCAAATCAAATCAAGTCACATAAATCAAATCAAATCAAATCAAATCAAATCAAATCCAGCAGCACAGCATAGGAGGAGGGAGACAGAGACCTGCCAACTGCAATGCTGCCCACAAACCTGCACTACAGTGCATGGCACATGTGGGTCACAGATACCTGCTTGCTGCCATTCCACATAGCATGGATGGAGGACGTCACTCAGGGGCCTGTCAACTATATGCCCAGCCTGCAGTGGGAGCCACCACAGTGTGTAAGCATGTCAGATGGGAGAGAAAGAGAAGTGGAGCAGTTTGAGCATCATGAAGAGAGATAGAACTGGAGGGTGAAGAAGAGTAGCCTTGAGTGGTCCACCCCACGGTGACTACCTCAGGCCATGGTGATCTCCTAGCCCAAGTTGCCGCTGAGGACCATGTAGGAGTCATTTGCTATGCTGAGACAGGAAGTGGTTGGTGTCGATGTCTGTGGATCATATTGTCACTAGAGAACGTGGGGCTATCCCTGGTCAGAGCAGCCACAGGGTACAATGTGGATTTCCAGGGCTTGTGCATAGCTGGCCCCAACCCTCACTAGATGCTGTGCATGTAAGAGCTGTTCTATCTCTCACTGGCTGCCTCATTCAGGAGAACAGACCCTGCACCTTACCTGGGCAGCAGAGTGGAGCTGGTTCTGGTGGTGTGGGTGAACCAGCCTCAGCTTGAGTGAGGGAGAGCCGACCCTGCCATGTGTTTGCCATAGGGTAGCACAGACTGATATTCTTCCCCCCCTTAACACCTCCAGCCATTGGTACAACTGCCCACAGGGTCATGTGTTCCAGAGAACTATCTTTACCTCTTACCAACTGCAGCACTTAGGAGAGAGCAGGCCCTGTTCTTTGCCATAACAGCACAGCAGAAATTATGTGGTTAGTGGGGATGAGGGGTGGATAGGTGGGGGCATGGGGAGAAGGAGGAGTTGCAGGTGAGTCAGCCCCGAGGAAAGGGTGAGGGAAAGCTGGCCCAATACGCATCTACTCTGAGGTGGTGTGAGTGCCCGCCTGGCTAATGCCCTCCCCACCCTGCCCCTCCCCACCTGAAGCCTTTGGGAGAACTGGCCCTGGGATCATGAGATGG
>JADRCD010206441.1:0-16122 GCA_019843815.1 Montemys delectorum
TTAGCTGTGATAATTTGGAAAAGCATTCATCTCAAAGAAAGAGTAACATATAAAGTCCACTTCTTCAAACTTAATACAAGAGTTACAAATGTTAGGCAAAGCATTCAGTCTCACTCTTTGTTTGTTCTCTTAAAAGCAACCTCCCTAGTTAATGAACTATGTTTCTTTTGGGTATATAACTACTTTTGAAATATATGAGCTGTTCTGAAAACCATAGTATAGTGTAAAGACATGAAATAAACAATACTACTAATACAGAGGCTGAGATAGGAGAAGCAAGATTTCAAGACCCTTATGTTGTATACAGCAAGACACTGTCACAAACAAGCTGAAGTTGTATATAGATTGTACAATGTTGAACCTATTTCTCCAATTCCCAAATTATAGAGACCATTGGATGACAATCAACAAATCTCTAATTCCTCATATTATTTGATTTCAATCGATTAGGATATGTTGATAATATTAATTTTCATATTAAGATATTAAGAAAAAGTAATTGTCACTTCCTGTTGTTTTTATTATAAGAGGTGGAATGAGGTTTGTGTGGATTTGTTGAAAGATTACCTTCTTGCATCTTCTGGGGTGTAGTTTTGCTCCTTATGTTGATGTTTTCCATCTATTATCCTTTGGAGGGCTGGATTTGTGGAAAAATATTGTGTAAATTTTGTTTTGTCATGGAATATCTTGTTTTCTCCATCTATGGTAATTGAGAATTTTGCTGGGTATAGTAGCCTGGGCTGGCATTTGTGTTCTTGTAGGGTCTGTATGACATCTGTCCAGTATCTTCTAGCTTTCATAGTCTCTGGTGAGAAGCCTGGTGTAATTCTGATAGACCTGCCTTTTTATGTTACTTGATCTTTTTCCCTACTGCTTTTAAAATTCTTTCTTTGTTTAGTGCATTGGGTGTTTTTATTATTATGTGATGGGAGGAATTTCTTTTCTGGTCCAGTCTATTTGGGGTTCTGTAGGCTTCTTGTATGTCCATGGGCATCTCTTTCTTTAGGTTAGGGAAGTTTTCTTTTATAATTTTGTTGAAGATATTTGCTGGCCCATTACATTGGGAATCTTCACTCTCTTCTATACCTATTATCCTTAGGTTTGGTCTTCTTATTGAGTCCTGGATTTACTGGATGTTTTGGGTTAGGAGCTTTTTGCTTTTTGCATTTTCTTTGACTGTTGTGTCAATGTTTTCTATGGTGTCTTCTGCCCCTGAGATTCTCTCTTCTATCTCTTGTATTCTATTGGTGATGTTTGCATCTATGGTTCCTGATTTCTTTCCTAGGTTTTGTATGGCCAGGATTGTCTCTCTTTCTGTTTTCTTTATTGTTTCTATTTCCATTTTTAGATTCTGGATGGTTTTGCTCCTTTCCTTCACCTGTTTTATTGTGTTTTCCTGAAGATCTTTAAGGGATTTTTGTGTTTCCTCTTGAAGGTCTTCTAGCTGTTTACTTGTGTTCTCCCATATTTCTTTGAGGGTGCTATTTATGTCTTTCTTAAAGTCCTGTATCATCACCATGAGAAGTGATTTTATATCTGAATCTTACTTTTTCGGTGTAATGGTGTGTCCAGGACTTGCTATGGTGGGAGAATTAGGTTCTGATGATGCCAAGTGACCTTAGTTTGTTTTATTTATTTTCTTACGCTTGCCCCCCGACATCTGGATATCTCTAGTGCCTACCTGCCCTTGCTAAATCTGACTAGAGTCTGTCCTTCCTGTGATCCTGGTTGTGTCAGAACTCCTCAGAGTCAAGCTGTGTCTGTGATCCTGTGATTCTGGGATCCTGTGATCCTGGGCTTGTTAGGTCACCTGGGAGTGGAGCTTCCTCTGAGTGTTATGGGACTGGCTGCAGAGCTTGCACCCAAGGTCTATCCTGGACATCAGCCTAGACAGACTGGAAGGAACCTGAGTCACTGGCCTGGCAGAGTTCCTATGTGCCTGGTCCTGCTGGACCCAGTTACTCCCAGTGTTGGGACAGATGTTAGTTCCTCCTGACTTCTGATCCTGGGTTTGTCAGAGTGCCTGGGAGTGGAGCTTCCTCTGGGTGTTGTAGGACTGACTGCAAAGATGTTGGTTCCTCCTCACCTCTGAACCTGGGTGTGTCAGAGAGCCTGGGAGTGGAGTTTCCTCTTGCTGTTGTGGGACTGGCTACAGAGTTTGTGACCAAGGTCTTTTCTCAATAAATGCCATTTAATTTAAATATCTTGTATTTATCTGCTAACCTGAAATGCAAAAAATTCTATCTTTTGTTTTTGTAATTGTTGGTCTATTTTTTCTCATTTTTTCTAAATATTGCTGAGTTTTTGTGATTTATTCATCAAAGTCTAAATTATTTCTTCTATTTTATGTTTTGCTTTTATTTTCCCTTGTTTTTGCAACAGACAAGATTCTTCGTGTGGTACTAAGTGCTTTGATAAGTATTACTGTAGCAGTAAATTTTTAACCCAATTTATCCAAACAATGAATTCACAACTCAATTAATTGGTGTACAAGCTACTCACCTAGATTGGGCAGATCAGCTACTATACTACTCTATTCCCATCTATTAGATCCCATATAACTTGCTATTTCTCCAAGCCACATGCTTCAGCTCCATCTTCCTTCCACCTCATCTTCCTCTGTTTTCTTCTTCCCCAATCTCCTCACTCCCCTGCCACTCCACCCTCTGTCTCCTCTCTCCTCTTTTTCCTCAAACTTTTCAGCTCCACGTTCTTCCCTATTTGAAAAGTTAAGGTGGGGAGAAGGCTCACAAGGCACCTGTATATGTGATTCACTCCTCATCTGCAGTGCTTTCCAGGAGAGGAGAATTAGTATAAAAATACAAGACCAGGGCTATCCACAACACATTACATTTTCAGCACCAAAACTTTTTTCTACTATGTTTTAAAGTTTATGTGTCTCTAGAGAGAATTTCTATTTCTCTGTTGTCATGAGCCATTTGCCTGTTTATAAAAGCAGAGTGAAAGTTTGCCTGTTTCTCTGAAGCAGAGAGAGAAAAGAAAAATCTACCTGCCAGGCAAAGTCAAGGCAGGTCAGGGTCTGTTGACAGATTTCCCGGCCTACTGAGGTATAGAATGATAATAAGGGGATGCACTTGAGGCTCAGGGCAAGGCGCTAAAGATTCTATTGACTTTGGTGGAAGGAAAAGATAGGTCTTTAGATGGAAATAGACATTCTTTGTATATTTCAGCAAATTGTCTCTGTTAGCTTATGTCTTTAGTTCCCACAGTACTGTGAGGTATAGAAAGGCTAAGAAAAATACAGTAAAGGCTGATGTGGTATTGACTTGCACTCCTCACAGTTCTATTTCTTGCATCTTTTTTTTTTTCTTTCTCATTGGTAATACTCTCTACCCTTCTAAAAACTGTTTGACTTATGCCAGTTGGACAGTCTACTCCATTCATTTCAAATGTGTATTTTTATACATCAAGGAACAGTAGATGGTTTAATATTTTTAATAAAACTAACTTCTAGATAATCTCAAAGTTGATACATACTTTTTGCTCCAGAGTTGATGATATTTTTATTTTGTTTGTTTGTTACACTTAATAATTTCTGTATACTTACTATACTTCAGATCACATTACATAGACTTTGAACTATGTAACAATTTTGTTGAATAAAATGACTTATGTTTGTTCTTCTATATTAAGCAATCCAATTATAATCAAAGAATCAGTTTCCCTTCTGGCCTCTATAGACAGTGATTCTAGATCAGTTTGAAATGTTTCAATATGCTGTTTTCTGGTTTTTCTTCAAATGTTCCAAGACAGGCTAACAAGAGACTTAATTAACATTATCATTCTTCAATTCTCCCTAACAGCACTTTTGTGCCCATTACACAGGAATGATTATGCTTAGAGTGAGCCAGCATTGTTTATGTCTATGATTTCTTGTCTATATACATATGTACATATATACATATACACAGCTGCATACATACATAGGAGGCCATATATATCCATGCATGAACTATTTGTACAAAAAGATTATTTATAATTTTTTTGTTTTGTTGCCTTCACACTTTTTCCAAATCTGTTTCTATTTCTATTTCTAGAACACAGCTGTGGGAAAGAGGAAGAAGAAAAGGGAAAGAAGAATAGATAGTTTCCAGGAGGAAATAGAGTGAAAGGAAACAACTGGATTCCTTTACACTTTAGGAAAATGAGGCCTATACAATCAAAAGGTTTTTATGTGTTACAGATGCCGCTATCCTGAGAAGCCATGACATAGTTTATTTGAATATCTTCATCTTAAAACACAACAAACAAACAAGAGTATAGTGAATAGCAGAAGATACTTCTGTAAGAATTTCTTCCAGATTTTATTGTCTGTTTTCTTCATAGTTTTTAGAAACATTATTTTGTCTCTTATCTAAGGTTTTTACTGTAAACTCTCTAAAATACAAATGTACTGACCTTAATCTAACTTTCTAATAATACCAAATTCCAAATTATAATCTAAAACTTTATTGTCTTTATGTTTTATATACAAAGGCTCCATATAAGAAGATGGATTTTGGAAAAATTTCATACACCCTTCCACCAGAAAACAACTGAGTATGACCTAAGGATTTGTGATCTTGTTTGAAGTAAAATATTCTCAAAACTATGAGTACTCTAACAGTTGTGACTCAGTTTATTTTGATAAGGACCCCATATACAGAGCACTCTAGAGACAATTTTCTTTGTTCAGTTTTTTTCTTTCTACATCTTTGCCCTAGTGGAGATCTTTTTCATATTCCTCCCAATAGTTTTCTCTACTCAGCTTCACATTCCTATGTACTTTATTCTTCCTATGTCAGTTGTGACTATGTGACATACTTTTCTTCTGTAAGAGCACTCCCACAATGCTGTTCTACCTCTCAGGAAACATCCAAGACATCTGCTATTCACACTGTGTATGCCAGCTCTTCTTCTAGCATTTCTTGTGTTGCATTGAGTGTTTCAGACACATTGATGACCTAGGACTACTTTGGAACCCTATGTCATCCAATAATAAGTTACACAATAATCATGAACTATAGAGTGTATGCCATACTGGTTATGTGTGTTTAATTTTTGCATGTATTCAAGCAAGAAACACTCCCATCTTTCAGTTTCACTACTGCTCCTCAATAAGGTAGCCTATTCTTTCTGAGATAGGCTATTCAAGATGTGTTATTCAAGATGGCGAGTGTAGATACATCAGCTGAGGAAAGATGGGATTCATTAATGTGAACCTCAAGCCTACAAGCTGCTTCTTAACTACCATCACCTCCTGTACAGTGTATATGATCCTGAAGAATAGTTCTGCAAATAATAGACACAAAATCTTCTCTACCTGCAATGCCTACCTCACTGTCATCCTAATTTACTCTAAGCCAGTGGTCCTCACATACCTAACACCAACATCAAGCCCTTGTTTATATGTAGCCATTTTAGTCTTTAACAATTTGGTTATGCTCATGATGAAACCTTTGATCTATAGCTTAAGGAATAAGGAAAAATTTCTCTGTAGAAAGTCCTATGTACAGTGTCATTCTTATTTGAAAACACTAAAGTTTCAAAAATTCATATTTAAATATAATTCCTACAAAGTTATTTCATCTAGTGAGACATAGAACACAGATATTAAGATTGCCTCATTCTACCAATAATTAGAACTTGAAATGGGATTCAAGGCCTAACAATTAGCACTATGTTTTCTTTCAAGAACAGAAACCACTTACCTACTTTCTCTTATACATAAAAATATAGCAAGTACTTAGTTTTCTGGGAATGCATTCAATTTACTATAAATTCACAAACTCAAAAGAAGAGGATTCCATTTCTCTATTACACAGGTGTGACTACTTCCTTTGTTAAACTCATTTCAGGCAGCAATGTCTGAGTGATTACTCCTCATTAGAAACCTATAGTTAAAGGTACTGGTTATCATTTCTCAGTGAGACAAAATATGTTATAAAATTCATTTACATTCCACCCAAGTTGCACACATGAGAAGTCATCTTCAGTGGATAGACTATCTCAGTTTCACTGGGACTTCATCTCTGCAGTATAGTTATGTTGAGAGACTTACACCCCTCTCCTAACACGGAGCCTCAAACAGCCAAAAAAAAAAAAAAAGAAGAAGAAGACAATGGTAAAAAGAGTTTCAGACAGAGTGGTGAACAGATTTTGAGTGTTTTTCACTGTGGTAAAGAGATCTTTTTTTTTTTTTTTTTTTTTTTGTTATTTTTAGAGGCAGCAACTGTGTCTAATGGAAATAACATTTAACATGGAGTCAGAAGGTCTTTAGTATGCTTTCTTCTTAAGTTTCACTATTAATAAGATTCAGTCTCAAAGCCTTTGTCTACTAAATGCGGTTCGTTGCCAGAATTGCTATGGAATTTTGTTAATGTTAATTATCTTGTTAATAATTGCTTTAAAAAATAAAGACACATGACATTGTCAATATTTACATTATTGTCATTTCAAATATTAGGAAATCAGACAGTATAAGTACTCAGAAATTTGCCTCTATTATTTGATGGTAGAGCCCAACATACCAACTAAAAAATGTACAATCATGGTCAGTTGACATACTTTTTGAGCCATAATGTGAAACAGACTAAATTCAAACAGTTTCATACATTCAGGCAACAAATTCAGGGGCAGTCCCACAATACAGCTCAAGTTGTTGGCCGACTCACATGGAGGACAAGCTGCATATCTGCTATATATGTGGAGGGAGGGAGGATGGCAAGATCTAGTCCAGGCTTGTTATTTGGTTGGTAGTTAGGTCTCTGGGAGCCACTAAGGGTCCAGGTTATCTGACTTTCTTGTTCTTCCTGTGGCATCCCTATTGCCTTCAGGACCCTCAATCTTTCCCCTAACTTTTCCACAAAACTCACTTACCTCAATCTGATGTTTGGTTGTGGGTCACTGCATCTGTTTTGGTCAGCTGTCGAGTGTGGCTTTTCATAGGACAATTATGCTAAGTTCCTGTCTGCAAGTCCAACAGAGTTACACTATTAGTGTTAGGGATTGCTTCTTGCCCATTGAGTGGGTCTCAATTTGGTCCAGTCACTGGTTGGCCATTCCTTCCCTCTCTGCTTTATATTAGTCCTGACACATCTCTTGGACTGGAGACCTTTTTCATTGAAGGTTTGGTGAGTGGGTTGCTGTCATTATCTCTATACTGGCAGTACTTCCTGACTACAGGAAGTGGCCAATTCAGAATCCATGCCCCCCACTGAAGGAGTTTCAGATAGAGTCACTCTCATTGATATGCTGAGGCCTCTCTGCCCCTGTCCCAGATCTTTGGCCCTTCTTCAAGATGCAGCCCCACAACCACTACTGATTTCTGTTCTGTTCTTTTCCCCCTATAAAGGATATCAGATCTCCTGATCCCCTGCACATCCCAACTGCCAACCACATTGCTCCCTCCAACCACCACAAATTTCTATTTTAATTCCTCTTCTGAGAAAGATTCAACAAGCTTCCATTGGGACTTGCTTATTGTTTGGGTTCTTTGGGTCTGTTATTGTAGTGTTATTATCTTGTACTCTATGGTTAATATCCATTTATAAGTAATTACATACCATACATGTCCATTTGGGTCTGGGTTACCTTACTTAGGATGATATTTTCTATTTCCATCCATTTGCCTGTAATATTCATGAAGTCCTTCTTTTTAATAGCTGAGTAGTATTCCACTGTGTAAATATATTGCATTGTCATTATCCATTTTTCAGTTGAGGGACATCTAGGTTGTTTCCAGTTTCTGGCTACTACAAATATAGTTCTATATTTGTACAACGTAGTTGTCGTAGTAGTCTTTCTGGAATGGTGGAACATCTTTTGGGTATATGCCCAGGAGTTGAATGTCTAAATTTTGAGATAGAAATATTCCCAATTTTCTGACAAACTGTCAACTGATTTCCAGATTTGTTATACAAGTTTACACTCCTACCAGCAATTTAAGAGTGTTCCTCATGCTAAACATCCTCACCAGTATATATTGTCTCTTGAGTTTTGGATCTTAGCCATTTTGAAGGGTGTGAAGTAGAAGCTTATAGTTGTTTTGATTTTCATTTCCCTGATTAGTAAAAGCATTGAACATTCCTTTATGTGTCTTTTGGCCATTAGAGAGTCCTCCATTGAGAATTCTCAGCTTAGCTCTATAGCCCATTTTTAAGTTGGTTTGTTCTAGGTTAATATCTTGAGTTCTTTATATTTTTAGATATTAGGCCTCTGTCAGATATAGGGTTGGTGAAGATATTTTCCTAATCCCAAGGCTATCATTTTGTGCTATTGAAAGTGTTCTTTGACTTGCAGAAACTTTTCATTGTCATGAGGTCCCACTTATTGTTGATCTTAGTGCATGAGCCAATGACGTTTTGTTCAGGAAGTTTTTCTCCTATACTAATGAATTCGAGGCTATTCCCCAACTTTTATTATATTAGATTTAGCATATCTGTTTTTATGTGGAGGTCTTTGATTCACTTGAACTTAAGTGTACTTAGGCAGGGTGATTAAATATGGATCTATTTGCATTCTTCTATATGCAAGCAGTTAGACAAGTAGCATTTGTTGGAGATGCACTCTCATTTCTACTATATGGTGTTGGTATCTTTGTCAAAAATCAAGTGGTCATAGGTGTGTGGATTTATTTCTAGGTCTTTGATTCAATTCCATGCATCAACTTCTCTGTTTCTATACCAATACTACATAGTTTTTATTACTTTTATTCTGTAGTATAGCTTGAAATCAGATGTGGTCATATATTGAAGCTCTCTCTTATTTTACAGAATTGGTTTAGATATCCTTGGTTTTTTTTGTTTGTTTTTCCATATGAAGTTGAGAATTTTTCTTTCAAGATCTGTTAAAAAAAATGTGTTGGAAATTTGATGGGTATTGTATGGAATATGTAGATCACCTTTGGTAAGATGGCCATTTACACTGTGTTAAAGCTACTGATCAATGAGAATGAGAGATCTTTCCATCTTCTGATATCTTCAATGTCTTTCTTCAGAGACTTGGAGTTCTTATCACATAGGTCTTTCACTTGCTTAGTTAGAGTTACAGAAATAAATTTTATATTATTTGTGGCTATTTGAAATGGGTGTTGTTTACCTAATTCCTTTCTCAGCCTATTTATCCCTTGTATAAAGGAAAGCTACTGACTTCTTTCAGTTAATTTTTTTATACAACCACTTGGCTGAAGGTGTTTACTAGCTGTAGTAATTTACTGGTAGTAGACTTTTCCTTTGATGAGTATAAAGTATTCATCTGTATGTCTTTTGATTAATTTCAGTTGAAAATCTATTTAGTAGATATTAGAATGGCTTGGAACCCCAGGGCCTTAGCCTGAAAACTTGCTGTTCATTTTAATATTTCCCACAACAGGTGTTGAACCAACATCTTGGGTTTTTATCTTGCTTGGCAAATAGGAAAGGCCTAAGAATAGACACATACAGTATTTTAGTTTACTTCATTTGTTTTGGATTGTTTTAGCTTTCAAAATGGGTGTGGTTTTGAGTTTTGTGGTTATATTATTCCTCTGGGGGAGAAGTCAATATAAAGGTTTTCCTGGTTACTGGCTCAAGGATATGCTGATTTGGGAGAAAGGTTTTGTTTTTGTGTTTTTAAAAGTGATTAGTGTCTATACACCTTCCAGAGTAATATGAAACAGATAGAGGAAGACTCCTAGAGAACTAGATTCCAGAGAATCAAAGAAAAATATTATCTTGATGATGATAAAATTTATTTTGAGATCTGTATATTACAGAATATACAGCCTTGGTGAGTCTCATCTTCAGACATGCTGAACAGACCTATGTGAACTCCTGAAGTCTCGAACTTTCAGCTGTATCCACTCAGGACACAGACATCAGAGACTAAAACAATCATTGGTGTGGCCTTCTTAAGATCGGCCAACTCCCCCATTTTCCCCACCCTCCCCCTCTTCAAAAATATCTCAACATCCATATTCAGCTTATAGAAATTATGAAGAGTCATTACTCCAGTTCCCTGGGCTTTAGGGTTGGAGGTAGTTATTCTAAGTTGCCTTTCCAGGAATTTAGAAATGTTCATAATTGAAACACGGAGGAAATAGCTAGAATTGATTGTATAGCCATAATTTTATTTGGTAGAAATCTTTATAGTTGTTACCTAGTTGAAGTCATATTTTCTTTAATTTTGGTACATAATTTATTTTAATGCAAAAATCAAGGTTTTCATTGGTACAAATTTCTTCTATTGGTGTAAAAATTTTAAAAGTACAAGACTTAGACCAAGTCCCTCTATAACTGTTATTATAAACTGATCGGAGATGATTTAGCCTGTGAGTTAAGGATCAAATAACAAGTTCTTGGCTTTCAGTTTATTGTTAGGGTGTTTTCAAAATATTTAATTAGAAATAGCTGAGAGTAATAAACAGACAACAGTCCACATTACTTTACATAAATAGTTTGTTTTCAAAAACTTCAGAAATGCACATAATGTGATATTTAATATTATTTATTCACTTGTTGTTGAGAAAAATCTGCTCCGAACAGCTTCCCATTCATGGATTCAAAGAAGCAGCTGAGCATCTTACCTCCAGGTGAGGCTGTACATTGTGGCTAGGTCACCACTGGGCAGAAATTGCCAATCTCTCCTGCAGACCTGTACAGTTCTTGAAAGAACACAATTTACATGTTAGCATAGCTTAGTTCTGCTGAGACAGAATAGGCTAGTCCTTAATAAGTCCTGTTGTTCAAAGGTCTGTCAGGTGATTCTGGGAGAGAAGGCTAAAGACTGATGCTCCAAATTCCTGACTTACTGGGGCTGTATAGGTAGGCATCTGTCTCTACATTTTGTCTCAGTTCTGGAAGCTGTGTTAGGCTTCCTATATATTTTGAGTTAATGTGGGTCATTCTTGGATTTCTGATGATGTTAAAAGGCTACTTTTAGTATCATAGCCAACTCAGGCTATTTAAGATTGAGAGAGTAGATATGCAAGCATAATTTTCAGATGGCACACAATCTAAAGCCAAGACATGAGTCAGGTTTAGAATTACAAGTCTTTTAAGTTAGGATAGATGAGAATGTTCGATTTTATTGACAAAAATGATGGACTGCATGTTAGCTCTATCTTGTACCTTATGAATTATAAAATGGTAATAGTTGTGCTCAACTTATATTTGAGAGAAAAGTTTATTTTATCAGAAATGGTGATATGTGGCATGATTTTCCCTATCCAATTAATTTAAATATTAGTGCAACAGGAAGCGTATGATTGGACAAGAAAAAGATAGGCAGTGCAAAGAGTGGCAGAGACAGAGAAGGAGAGATATGTAGAGAAAAGGAAGCAACATGAATGATGAACAGGATGATTAAGATTCAGCATGACCTTAAATAGCTACAGGTAGATATAATATCATATATGGATAGAATAATTGGAATAACTTGTCTAATCTAGGTGGGCAGCTTGTATTATCATCAATTGGCTCTGAAATTATTGTGTGGGGATCTTGTGAATTGAGAATTTATTGTTATGTAAATATGACTGGTTAATAATAAGCTTCAAGAGTTTTGATTTTACTAGGTTACTGAATATTGTGATTTCTAACTGTAAGCTGGGTGGTTATTCCAGGGGATTGGTGTAGCAATGACCTGTCAAAGAAAATTATCAAGTCAGGTAGAGACATTTCAGGAGCCTGGGCCAGAGAGTCTGCTGAAGCCATGTGGCCCTCTGGTGCCAAGCATATCTTGGGGAACTTGCTGATCAGTTTAATATTTCCTGCAACAAGGTTACAAGTCTGGGTTGGCATTTGTAATCTCTTAGGAACTGTCAGACATCTGCCAGGTTCTTCTAACTTTTAAAATCTCTGTTGATAAGTCTGGTGGGATCCTTATAAGTTTGCCTTTATATGTTACTTGTTCTTTATGCCTTGCAGGTTTTAATATTCTTCCTTCATTCTGTACATTTAGTGTTTTGATTATTATATGGAAGGGAAGATTTTCCTCTTTGGTCCACTCTATTTGTTCTTCTATAAGTTTCTTGAATGTTTATGGGCATAATTTCTTAAGTTAGGCAAATCTTTTCTATATTTTGTTGAAGATATTTTCTGGCCCTTTAGTTGGTAGTCTTATCCTTCATTTATTCCTCATATTCTTAGGTTTGATTTTCATAGTGTCCCAACTTTACTGGATGTTTTGTGTCAGAAACTTTTAGCATTTTCCTTTAACTGAGATATTGATATCTTCTATGATATCTTCTATGCCAGAGATTCTCAATCCCATCTTTTGTATCCTACATGCAAATGCTTCTGACTATATTTCCTGTTCTCTTAACTAGATTTTCTCTCTCCAGGATTGCCTCAAATCATGTTTTTATTATTATTATTATTATTATTATTATTATTATTATTATTATTATTATTATCTCTATTTCCATTATGCATCTTGAAAAGTTTTATTCATTTTTTTCACCTGTTTCATTATATTTTCCCCATATTTCTTTATATTTATTCATTTCTCCTTTAAGGTTCTCCACCTGTTTGATTGTATTTTGTTGTAATTCATTATAGGGGATTTATGCATTTTTCCTTAAAATCCTCTATCATCTTTGTAAGATTAAAGTAATTATTTTGCAATTCTGGTATGTTAGGATATTCAGGGCTTGATATAGTAGAATTGCTGGACTCTAGTGGTATCATACTGCTCTGGCTTTTGCTGATTGTATTCTTATTCCAGCTTTAGCCACTTGCTTCTCCCTAGTGTTGCTAGTCCTGATATTTCCTCACCGGAATAGGGCTCTGTGACTGCAGGTAAAAGTTGTAGTCCTTGGTGTCAGTAGTGCTCTGGGAATGCAGGTGTAGCTGCTTGTCCCTGGTGGTAGCCACCTTTTAGGGAAACAGACAGATCTGGTAGACTCTGTTGGCTCCAGGCTGCTGGTTGTTTTCGGTGCAGGCAGGCCTCTAGGGATGCAAGTTGAGCTGGTGGTCCTTGATGATTAAGGCTTCTGTTTGTTCCAGATAGCAGCTTAGCAGCACTCCTCCAGGAAAGATGGAGTTGCGGTCCTAGTCGTGGAGTTCAGGATAGGTAGGGTAGAACATTTAGCTGATGGGGTTGCCCAGAGGGGTCTATAGGTAGGGGCTGGCTATAGGGTCTCATGTGGCGGTTGCTGATGACTATAGTTTTCTGAGGTTGTAGTTAAATGTATGGAACTCTATGGTGGATCCCAAAGGATTCAGGGCAGATTCGTTTGCTCTGGGCTATCAGGAAATCCAGAAAGCAGGAGTTTGGACATTGGGGAATTCAGATGGTTGGCCCTGGCACCAGTAGACCTCCAGGGATGCAGGTAGAGCTGTGGTCATATAAATTGAGTATAGAGGTTGCATGGCAGAGTTCATCACTACTGGGTTTTCCCAGAGGGACCAGCAGGCAAGTAATTGGGGGTAGGAGTCATACCTGGTGGTTGCCTGTAGTATTGGCTATTTGGGGATGTTGTTAATGGTCTGGAACTAGAAAGTGGAGCTCAAATGGGACCAGGAAAGACCTCATAGCTGCTGGGTTTGCCAGGGACACGGGCCTTTTGTTTGTTTTTTAACTAGAATCTACACACAAAGCATCCTTTTGAATGTGCCCTTCCTAAATGATTCTGGTTCAGCTGTGTCTTGTCCTTCCCCATGGGATACACAGCTATTACTTCAAAATGCATATGATTTAAAATGCTATTAAACTGTTTTTGTTGTAACCACTCCATGAAGAACAGTCATTATCATTTTAATGAAGACTAGTCATTGCATATTTAGGCAAAAGAACAGCTTTTAATAACATATATTTAAAAACATGGAATATGGCCAGATGGTGGTGGCACACACCTTTAATCCCAGCACTTGGGAGGCAAAGGCAGGTGGATTTCTGAGTTTGAGGCCAGTCTGGTCTACAGAGTGAGTTCCAGGACAACCAGGGCTCCCTAGACAAACTCTGTCTGGAAAAAACAAACAAACAAACAAATACAAAAAATAAAAAACAAAAAAAAATAAAACAAATCTAAAAAATAATTTAATTAGTCTTTAAAAAAATACTATGGAATATATAATGAGATAAAGTAATCGCAGGACTAAGATAAAGTATGTGAACATAGGATGATATTATTCCCAATAAGACTCTCCTTCTTTATGCGTATGAAAGAATGCATTTTGAAAATGATCAAATGTTTATGCCACCCTTAAACTCACTCCTTCCCAGCTTATTTTATTGAAGATTTTTCTCCTGCTATGCCTCAATGGAGTGTAAGCTTTAAGGAAGTCCATATGACCTATGCTTGCTCTGTGGAGACTTTTATAAGTGTCTTAAGTGTTAGAACTCAATACTCATATCATTCAGTTGTAACAGCAACCAGAAAAGAAGATGAAAGGCCCTGGTTCAGGAATCAGACCTGGTTTAGTACAGCACCCAATTGTGTGTTTGAGTTATTAAGCATCAGTGCTTTATTTTCCTTGAAAGTAATGACTTGACTATAATATGTCAAATAACCCCTCCCCAAAATGGTGCTCAAGGGAAAAGACATGATACCAATCTGCATTAGGTGCAGCAGATTCTAGTCAAAACATTCCAGGTCTCAAGTAATTTTGGAAACCTGAGTATATATGTCAAAGTATATCCCAGACTTTTGCAGTCCTGGGATGGAATGAGAATACTCTTCAAGTTATCCATGCTTTCTGAACTAATTTGGAATATCTATGGTATCTACCCTGGAACTGACTGAAGTAAACACACTGGAGCTTCTTTGTTGGATGCTGAAAATCTAGAGAAGAAAACCAAATAGCAACATCATATAAGAATTTATAGAGAGGGCCTGCATCCTGAGCGGGCTTTAGCCTCAGGAATCAGGCAGGACCAGCCTGGAGGCATAGGCCTCAGGAAGTGCAGGGGAGTTTCAGGACTGCAGGGACTGGAGCCTCTCAGCTTCCGAGGGACAGAGCTGGATCAGCGAACATCTCTGCCCCCTCCCTCCTAGGGGAGGGCTTCCCCCCAAGGCTGGCTTGAGCCCAAGGACTCAGGTGAGATCCGCCATTTTCTCTCTGGGGTCTTGCTAAGGCAGGACCAGCCGGGAGGCATAGGCCTCAGGAAGTGCAGGGGAGTTGGAGGACTGCAGGGACAGGAGCCTCTCAGCTTCCAAGGGACAGAGCTGGATCAACGAACATCTCTGCCCCCTCCCTGCAAGAAGAGGGCCTGCATCCTGAGCGGGCTTCAGCCCCAGGAATCAGGCGGGACCAGCCGAGAGGCATAGGCCACAGGAAGTGCAGGGGAGTCTCAGGACTGCAGGGACAGGAGACTCTCAGCTTCTGAGGGACAGAGCTGGATCAGCAAACATCTCTGCCCACTCCCTGGGAGCAGAGGGCTTCCCTCCAGGACAAGCTTCAGCCCAAGTACTCAGGCGGGACCAGCTGGGAGGCACAAGCCTCAGGAGTGGAAGGGGAGTTGCAGGGCAGCAAGGAAAGATCAAGCTCTAAGACACCAAGAACTTCTAACACCAGAGATAAAGAGGTGGCAAAAGGCAAACGCAAGAATCCTACCAACAGAAACCAAGACTGCTTGGCTTCACCAGAACCTAGTACTCCCACCTCAGCAAGCCCAGGATATCCCAAAACACCAGAAAAGCAAGATTTGGATCTAAAAACTCATCTCACAATGCTGATAGAGGAACTTAAGAAGGACATGAATAACTCTCTTAAAGAAATACAGGAGAAAACAGATAAAGAGATACAAGCCCTTAAAGAGGAAACAAAAAAATCCCATAAAGAATTACAGGAGATCACAAGTAAACAAATAGAAGCCCTTAAAGAGCAAACCCAAAAATCCCTTAAGGAATTGCAGGAAAACACAAACAAACAGGTGAAGGATCTGAGTAAAACCATTCAGGACCTAAAAATGGAAGTAGAAACAATAAAGAAATCACAAAAGGAGACAACCCTGGAGTTAGAAATCTTAGGAAAAAAGTCAGGAAACATAGATGCAAGCATCACCAACAGAATACAAGAGATAGAAGAGAGAATCTCAGGGGCAGAAGATAACATGGACAACATTGACAGAACAATCAAAGAAAATGCAAAATGCAAAAAGACCCTAACCCAAAACATCCAGGAAATCCAGGACACAATG